>CM029012.1:44032631-44342630 GCA_016801055.1 Panax notoginseng
GAAAGAATCAAAGTGGAATTGGAATTGGAATTAGAACTTCAAGAAATCATAATTAAAAATAAACAAAAATAGTAAGAAATAAAGTCAGATGTATGCAATATTGCAATTTATAAATAGGGTTCTTTACAAAAATATACAACAATTAAAAAGTAATTACACCATTAGTGCATCAACAAAATAATTACAAAAAGAGTGTAATTAAGACCATATTACAAAAATAGTACAATTCACATTAATAAGAAAACTTAAAATCAAGGAGAAATAACTGCCATAATTAATAATTCAAATCCAAATATTTGGGATCTAACAATAAAAATAAATATTTGGGCTCCTAAAATTACTCGATCGATCATTCCATAACTGATCATGAAAATGCAGCAACCACTACATGACGTACGTAATATTCTCTTCTCCTTCCTAATTGGATCCCTCGCTCATCATCACTTTCAATCAAATCATATCATCAAATCCCTTAAAACCAAACTATATATCCACATAAAAGATCATTCACTCTTTCAGTTTTTACTTTTTTAGTTCTCTCTTCCCGCCGGCTTCTCTTCCGCTACTCCGCTGCTACATCGCCACGAATCTTCGTTGTCCAAAACGCCAATGAGAAGAAGAAGAAGATTCGCCCTACAAAAAGTTTAAAAATAAATAGATGTAACTTTTACTATTCTGAAATTTTTTTTATGACTATTTTGTTACTCATAAATACTAAAATGGTTACCTTTGTATGAATGGTTGGCTACCAACTGCATCACATTAAAACGAAATTGGTAACTTAATAAAACTGAATTGGTTACCTTGGTCTGAAGGTTTGGCTACCAACTGCACTATGAAAAAATTGCAGGTGTGAATGTGAATTGGTTACTTGGTATGAAGGTTTGGTTACCTTGGAATGAAGGTTTGCTTACCTTGATCTGAAGGTTTGGTTACCAACTGCATTAATAAAAAATTAAAAGTGTGGAGGTTGATTGGTTACTTTGATATGAAGGTTTGGTTACCTTGGTATGAAGGTTTGGTTACCATCATCCAGTATTTAAAAGAACACATTGAACACGTCAGAATGGGATTTCTCAATCTCATCAAACAAAATAACTGCATATGGCTTCCTGCGGACAATTTCTGTCAACTGACTTCCTTCGTCATACCTAACAATACCAACATATATACAGAACTTGAGAAAATTAGAAACACTTTGGCTTGAAGATAACATGCTTGCAGGAGAAATCCCAACCTGGTTATTTGATATAAAGAGCCTAAAGAATTTGTTTCTGGGTGGAAACAATATGATTTGGAATAACAATATGAAGATAGTGCCCAAGTGTATGCTATCTCAACTCTCTCTCAAATCTTCAAGAATTTCAGGAGAGATTCCACAACGGATTTCAACACAAAAGAATCTCGATTTTCTGGACTTGAGTGACTTAAGTCAAAAGCTTGCCGATCAAAAGCTTGTTAGGGATATATATATATATATATATATATATATATATATATATATATATATATATATATAGAAAGAATACATTGAATGAAGAAATGAAGAAGAAGGGTGATGACTAACTAATGCAGTTGTTCTAGATAATGAGAGAGAGAAGAAGACATGAGGATAACTAATCCCTAAATTAAGGAATCATAATTGCATACTAATTCCCTAAATTAAAGAATCCTAATTGCACTAATATTGTAAATAAATATGAAATTGTATTAATTGTGTAAATATTTTATGAGTACACTATTGTTGTAATTATTTTCAAAAATATAATAAAATATGTAATTTATCCTTGTAAATATGCTGGAATTATTGTAAGATTGCAAATAGACTAGAAATGGACTTGAAAGTATAATTGTATTTTTGAAATTTTGTTAATAAAAGAGAGAGAATATTGGTAGTAACTAGAAAGTGTAAGAATGAATTTTGAACAAAAATTATATTGAAATGTTAGGTATTTTATATATAAAAAATATCTTTTTGATATATGTTGGGCCAAAATACCCTCAAAATTAGTTATTTTATAACTACTGAGAGGGTATAATGGTCCAAAATCAGGTTTAAAGTGGGTGTCCAACGGCAGACCGATAAATCAAGATTTTAGGCCTGATTCTTCAGGTTTTTTGGCCTATTTCTCAGGCTCAAATTAGACCTAACCTAACGGTAAATCTGAATAGACAGATCGATTTAGGATTCAAGCCAGGTTGGACACTGGGTCGGTCTAGACTCAAGTCCAAACTGATTCAAGTCAAACTTTCCTACAGTTAGACCTCTTTTAGGCCCACGGGTCAGACCAAGCCCATACTCGACCAGACTTCTTGGGGCAATTTTTAAGCCAGTCAATACCTTTGGGCACGAGACAGATTGTGCACCCCTAAGGGCTATGTTTATTTGTAAGGATAGGGCTATTAATTTTAAGTGTCTTATTTATTTTCAAATTTATACTTGAGATTATTAATTTAGGGATTATAAAATGACTTAATAGTCTTGTGATTATAATTATAATATCGGGATTATAATCGTAGGATTAATAGTCTTGAGATTATAATCACATGAATTATAATCCCGGGATTATAATCTTTGCAAACAAACATAGCCTAGAGTACCATATTATACGATTAAAATTGGAACTTAAAAAATTAGGCTAATTGACTCTGAAGTATGTACTTTTTGCACTTGGTACCTTGAGGTTTAAAAGTTTCTATTTCGCTACCCTAATTTTGTTTAAGTAAGCACGATAGACCCTAGAATAAAATTTCGGTGAAATTTTTACCGAAAAATTGACATGTGCATGGGACATGGTAGAAATATACAAATTGGTCGTATTTGACTCATTTTGAATTACTAAATTCGTATAAACCTTAATTATACGCATGTGAAAGTATAAATACATAAAATTAACCTAAATAAAATAGTTTAACCACACCAATTAACTCAAATAAATAACCCAAATAAATTTTACTGTTATTGGAGCAGAGAAGTAAAAGATATTATGAAATTCATTTGTTTCTAAATCTTCATTTTTATATTCTCTCTTCACACCCTCAAAACTCTCCCTCACAACCACACTACTCTAAACTCTAGATCTGCTATATAGATTTATATTTTGACCCACCAAAATGAGTTCAAATCCGACCCCCAACAGATCACTGTTTTGACCCATCAAGATAAGCACAAATATGACTGGATATAAATATATTATCTTCTGATTTAGGTTTGATTTGAGCCATCTAGTTTGATTTGGGTTTTAAGTTTTGTATATTGTGTGGTTTGTGATGCGTTAAAATTATGTAGTGCAAGTGTACAACGTCTATTGTAGATTTGCAAGTGCAAGTCGAACCACAGAGATTAGATCAATTATTTAATATATCCTGAATTAATATTTTAGACAAATTAGGATTAAATATAGCGGAGATGATTAACTAACTAAATTATACAACTAAAAATTTAATAAGGAAAAATAGTAATGAGAAAAACTACTTAGGAATCTGAATCCACTAAATACTAACATAATTAACAATTTTTTATTTTCCAAATTAATTCTCAAATTATTTTTCCATTCACACAAGTAATATGAGCACACATAAGTTATGAAAAAACCACAGATTAATTATAACTTATCAAAAACTCGCGACCAATATAAGAATCATATGCAATTAATGCGAAGGTAAATATGAAGGTGAAAATAATTAGGCACTAATTTCAGAATGGAAAGAAACTATTAATTATGAAATACCTAATTTTATTATCATCCTAAGTATTAGAGATTTAGTTAGCCATTAAATTAAAAATAAAATAAATAAACTGATTATTACTTGATATTATAACTAACATAAATAGAACAATCTAATAAAACTAACACAATGTACGTGTAAATGATAGTATGACATCTAGCAGTGCTAAAAAGGAATTGAAAAGTAAATAGAATTTAACAAATATAGCAAAGCTAGTAACTAAAAGTGCATGAATGAATGTTTTAATATATAGACGAAATTATCAATACAAGATTAATATTTACTCCCTGAATAAAGCTTCAGCAGAAACAGTGAACAAAATAATAATCCTATCCCACAGAACTTGATATTCGGACGAAGACAAAATAAAAATAAAAACTTTCAATCTTTTCTAGTCCCCAACGGATGAAAAAAAAATGTTACCCCTTCTCTCTAAAACAAGAGACTTATTTATAGAAAAAAATAAATTTCAACCTAATACTAATGCATTGAACTTGGTCTTTTTTTATCTTGATTTCAACTTTTTTATGATAATCTTCCAAGAGTCTATGTGTATCTTTAAAAGTTGGATAGTAATATTTTATTTGCTTCCCAAAATAAACAAGATAAATCCTACAAAATCAAATAAAATGTATTAGTTAAATAAAATAAACATACAAAATAATAAATATGGAAATATTAAAGTGTATAGTTAATATGTATATCAGTTTGATTTACGAGTTTTGAGATTTTGGAACAAAAATTGAAGATAATGACACTACAAGAAAAAGGTATATCAGCGATCACTTATATCAGCGACCGCATATCCGGTCACTGATACTCGTACTAGCGACCGACATCAGCGACAATTATATAATCCAGTCGCTAAGTGATATCAGCGACCGTAGGCGGTCGCTGATCGGTCGCTAAAACAAATTTCCCACACAAAATTTGGCAGGAAATATTGGCGCGTAGTTTTTTTGCAACTTTTTTGCGACCACTTATAATCAACGACCGCATGCGGTCGCTGCTAAGTCCATGTCATTAAAATTCAGCGATCGCATGCGGTCGCTGATAGCGGTCGCTGATCAAACTAAATGAAATCAGTGACCAGTTCGCTCGACACAGAACACAGAAGGGAAAAAAAGAGGGAGGTCACTGAAATAGAGAGAAGAGGGAGAAAGGGGGGAGAAGAGAAGGAGAAGAAGTTTGCGCCGCCGTTGCCACCCACCTGCCACCGCCTCTACAAAGGTAACTCACTTGAAATCCATTAGTCACCCAAAGTTATTTTATTCCTTTTTCATTTTCAATTATTATAGCATTTCACAAACTACTATTTCGTAATTTCAATTTTGGGATATAATAATAAAAAAGTCAAAATTATAATAAAACCAAACTTGGAATAAAAAGAAAAGGAAATTTGTGACAGTTTCAAAATGATTATGAACTAGTTAAATTATAGTAATACTATAACTAATAAGATAAACTGTAAAATGCTTGTATAAATAATTATCAGGAAGCCATCCATCAATTTGATGATTGCAAAATGCAAATTCAAATCGCATTAAATCCGAGAGGGGACTGACTACTCCTACTTCGTGGATACCAAAAACACTATCTACTACTAATAATAATGATAATAATACTATAAATACACAACACCATATTGATCACATGCCTTAAATCTCTCCTCTTTCAAAAATTCAAATTAACAAAGTTTTTATTTATAATTTCCAAATACAATTTCGACACTCATGGCCTGCAGCTGACGGCCCAACTATCTCCTAACGATTATAGTTTTGTTCTTGGGCTTCGATTTTCTCTTTCAAAAATGTTATTGGACTATGGGGTACCATTAAGCATTCTGGCCTAAGTCCAGGTGGATATTATCATTATGTGTTCATTGCTTTTGAGTTGAGTCTACTGCATTATAACTTTTTCCTCAATCTAATTTATGTGATGATGTAATTTGCAGTATAAAGAGGTTCTAGGAAAGGGGGCTTTCAAAAAAGTGTATCCTCGACACAACAATTTATCACTGAGACTCTACGCCAGTAAGTTTGTATAGCCATCATATTATAGGTATTGATTAATTTTATATATTGCTTATATATTGAAAAAAACATAAGCATGTTGATTTAAGAGCATTGAAGAAATACAAAGGGGATGTTTTGGTCAAAATCATGAAAACCATGAATACAAAGTATATAGCAATTATTTGATATAGATTGTTTATAATGGAAGGCTTGGGGACTGTTAGTATAATTTAGTACTTAATCATGCCTAAAGTACCTTGTATGAACTATTAGTATGATTTAGTACTTAATCATGCCTAAAGTACCTTTTATTATCATGATTTTAAAGTTATTTGAATTCCTAAAGGTTTCTTTTGCCTACATATGGATTGTTTATGAAATTATAGTCAAATCTATGCCTATATGAGAACTATACTTATGCAAAATCATCTATGGGTAATAGTTAAGCTTTTCTTCACATTACTTATACTTATGCAAGATCGTCTATGTGGACTCTTGGTTTATGTCTTGGGTGCCTAGAAATGACCTTATATACATGCCGTCGTGCATGTGGCTAGTCCATATTACAGGGGAGACTCTGGCCAAATTTTTTTATTGGTCGGGTAGTTGCGAATATTTATACTATTAACGAGCCTATTGGTGACCTACTAGAGCCTATTAAGGGGATGTTGGAGCTGTTGGGCTGGGCTTGGGGCCGCGAGGCCACACGAGGCCACGCCAAGCTTAGCCAAGCCTCACGGGGCCAAGCCAAGCTTGGTTGTTAGGGGGATGTTAAGCCAAAATAGACAGTGCTAGGGAACTGTTAGTGCAACAGAGAAGGTAACTAGACACACTTGGTCAATACAGAGACTGTTTTGGCTATAACAGAAAAACATGGGTATTTAACACTTATGTATACAAGAATAAAGCTACAAAATGTTATAAAAGCTATAAATTACTCAACCAAGTTGTGACTATCCCAAAACATAAAAGATTATAGAAAGGGACCGTGAGGGGTATAATCTTAACCTTACGTATTCACTTACGATAAACAATAAAAACAAATTTAAAACAAATTAAAATAAAATAACATGATATAATATAACTATTAAACTAAGTAGCATTTACTTAGTTTCTCATACTAAATTTAATAACATTTAAAGTTTCTCATACTGCTTTAATTTGCATTCATTCGTTAACATCAAGTATGATTAAATGTTAATCATATGCTTACAAGTATACTCAAGTCATATAATTACAAGTATACTCTCAAGTTATATGCTTACAAGTATGCTTAAATGTTAATCATATGCATGCTTACAAGTATGCTCAAGTCATATGGTTACAAGTATGCTCAAGTCATATGTTAACATTTATAATGTTGTCTGTAGTAGGTACCGTGGAATCATGGACCTCTATTCAGACCGTAGTTGGATGGCACGACGAAAGTTAAGTGCCCAGATAGGTGCTACAGCTGAATTTAGAGCTGGTTGCCAGGTGTTTTTGGAGTATGCGTATAGTCACCCGGAATGTATGAATGGTAAGTCGCAGATACGATGTCCATGTTTGAAGCGTAAGAATATAAATTATATGGACAGAGACGTGATAAACTATCATTTACCTGTTTCTGGGTTCATGAGAAATTACGAAGAATACTGGTGGGCACATGGGCAAAGAAGAGATGGTGGCATCACATAAGTACACAATTCGGGCAGTAGTACTCATTGTATGAATGAAATGGTTGATATTGCAAGGCCAGATTTTGATTGGGAACAAGGCAGAGAGCAACCTATGAATTCTGATGTCAAAGACTTCTTTAAGTTGTTAGACGAGGGTAGCGAGCCATTGTGGCATGGTTGCACCAAACACACTACATTGTCTGCAGTGGCGACATTACTTAACATCAAGGCTGATCACAACATGAGCCATGAGTGTTTTGAGTCGCTCTTGAAGGCCATTAAGAGTATGTTGCCTGACAGTGAGAAATTACCTGGTAACTATTACTTTTGTAAGAAAATGGTGAAGAAGTTAGGTCTTGGATACCAAAAGATCGATGCATGTCCCAACGATTGCATGTTGTTTTATAAGGAAAATAAACAGATAACAAGGTGCACGTTTTGCAGTCATGATCACTTTAGGCCTAATAAAGAGGGTGTGACTACAAAAAAATCAAGTATACCGTTTAAGATTCTAAGGTATTTTCCAAAACACATCGGCTAAAAAGATTGTACATGTCTTCAAGAACAGCTGAACATATGAGTTGGCATGCGAAATCTCCAGCTAAAGATGGAGAACTAAATCATCC
Organism: Panax notoginseng; assembly: GCA_016801055.1. Classification (NCBI taxonomy): domain Eukaryota; kingdom Viridiplantae; phylum Streptophyta; class Magnoliopsida; order Apiales; family Araliaceae; genus Panax; species Panax notoginseng. The sequence continues at coordinate 44,040,660 of CM029012.1, forward strand.
CGCAGATGGGCAGGCTTGGAAAGATTTCAACTTAGAACATCTTGGGTTTGAATTGGAACCTAGAAATGTGAGGCTTGGATTGTCCACCGATGGTTTCAACCCGTTTGGCCACTCAGCTGTTCCGTACTCATGTTGGCCTGTGATTGTTACTACGTACAACTTGCCTCCTTGGATGTGTATGAAACAGCCATACTTGTTTCTTTTACTCGTGGTTCCTGGTCCTAGGAGTCTTGGAAAGAACTTAGATGTTTACTTGAGACCTCTTATAGACGAGTTGAAGGTATTGTGGGTGGATGGAGTACAGACTTGGGATGCTGCAATGAAAATAAATTTCAACCTTAGGGCAGCGGTTATGTGGACTATAAGTGACTTCCCAGCTTATGGTATGTTAGCTGGATGGAGTACACACGGGAAGTTGGCTTGTCCGTATTGTATAGAGCATACAAAGTCTTTCAATCTATCAAAAGGTCGAAAGCCTTGCTGGTTTGACTGTCATCGTCGGTTCTTGCCGGTAGATCACCCGTTTCGAAGAAATAGAGAACACTTCAGGAAAGGGAAAGTAGGCAATGATATGCCTGCATCGCGATTTTTAGGAACGGAGATGCTAGATCGTGTGATGAGATTGTCGGTTATCCCATTTGGTAAGATTGATGCCACAAACATAATAAATGGGTTTGGCGAGGGTTCGGAGAAGCATCTTTTGGGAACTACCTTATTGGTCTACAAATTTGATTCATCATAATCTAAATGTGATGCATATTAAGAAGAATGTGTTTGACAATGTGTTTAACACCGTGATGAATGTTACAGGGAAGACAAAAGATAATGATAAGGCACGTTTGGACATGAAAGATATTTATAAGTGTCCTAGATTAGAACTTTATGAATCTCCTAATGGTAAGATTGTTAAACCGCATGCAAGGTACACATTGTCCAAAAAGCAAGTTGAAGATGTGTGCACATGGGTTAAGTCTCTGAAACTACCAGATGGATATGCGTTAAACATTGCAAGGTGTGTTACGGGTGGGAAATTGCAAGGGATGAAGAGTCATGACTGTCATGTGTTCATGGAGAGACTCATGCCTATAGTATTTTGGGATCTGCTTGATAAACCAATATGGGATGCTTTGACGGATCTTAGTCGTTTCTTCAAAGACTTATGTTCAAAATCATTAAATGAGAAGGACATGTCTGTACTTGAGAAGAACATCATAGAGATCACGTGTAAACTGAAAAAATATTCCCACCTGGTTTTTTTAACTCCATGGAGCACTTGCAAATCCATCTTTCCTATGAAGCTCGTGTTGGGGGTCCAGTTCAATATAGATGGATGTACCCTTTCGAGAGGGTGATGGGAAACCTTAAGAGGAAGGTGAAAAATAGAGCTTATGTCGAGGGGTCGATATGTGAGGCATACGGTTTCGATGAGATATCTACGTTTGTCTCAGACTATTTTTCGGACGAAGTCTTGACAAAGGCCAATCGAGTATCGAGACATGATGATGGGGGAAATGTTGAACTAAATGGTCGGCTCTCTATATTTGGTCTATCGGGTCGCGCTTATGGAAAAGGGAAGCGCATATTTCTCTCTGAGCAAGAATTACATGCTGCACATACTTACATTCTTCTCAATTGCGAGGAGATTGACGAATTTGTGAGGTACACATGTAAACTTGATAATTTATCTTTTAAGTTAAAAATTTATTGTAAGACCCTAAATTATTAATAAATAAAATTTAATTACTCTATTTATTATTTTAAAATAGTAAGGGTTGATTTGATTGATGTGGTTAGTTATGGGTAAAATGCGCTAATATTTCAAATAATCAAGTGGTTATAAAATATTTATTATTGTCGGAGAATATTCGTTTGGTCGTGGAATATTCTTGCTGTCGGGGAATATTTGTATGATGGCACAGTCTTGTGTGGGCCCCATAACGGAAAGCGATTGGATGAAGAAAACGACAAGTATAAGTTATTTATACTAACGGCGTAGTTGTTACCGTTAATACTGTTAGAATATCCGGTGGTTAAAACGCAGTAATACGCTTTGTTGCACAGTAGCACACGGTATTGCACCAATTATTGATTCTTACGTAAGAAGGCACTACTCAATAATTGTTACAGTAGTTACTGTTTAATATTTTATTTTATTGATTCAATAATTGCTACGTTGATATTTTATATTATTGTTATTTCAATAATTGTCACTGCACAGTATTTTCCATTATCGAAGCAATAATTCATATTATCTGAATAATATTATTAGATAACATTATTGGCAATGTCTAGAAAGTTCTGTCTAAGGAAAAGTTTGGTCACCTAATTGCGCCAGTAAGGAGAGATCCTTATTGGAAAGCCTCCTCTTTCCTGAGAACGGCCTGGTTGCCAGTACTGTGATTCTGTAATATTATTTGTGAATAATTAATTATTGATTTATATGATGAGAAAAATATTGATTTTATGTGCATATAGATGGAGAAATTTTTTAATGTGACAATTGTTAAAAATTAATATTTTTATCTTTTTCTGATAAAATAATTCATTTAAATATATTATTATATTTTAATAATATAATAATAGTGATATTTTTATAATGAATGTTGGATATATGAGTATATGAGGAGGAAGAGTATTTTTGTTGCATTAAATGATTAACACAAGTTTTGTGTGTCGGTGGACCCCATTTCTTGACTGAAATTTGATTATAGACTGTAAAATCGACCGTTTGTGGATTTCGGTCAATTTCTGTTTGGAATTTGGAAAAACTTTCTTCTGCAAAGTTGTAGAAAATTGAATTTCCTATAAAATTCGCGAGATTCGAATTTTCTGATAAAAGAGCTATTTATATTGAATTATTGAAGTTCCAGAATAATTGATTTTTGGAGTTTTAAATATTTTCTTTAAGAAAAACTTGTTTTGTGTGATTAGTGAGCCCACATGTGTTGCAAAATGGCTGAAATCAAATTTTCAAAGTGGGCGTAGGAAATTTTTTATAAATATTATTATTTTATTAAATTTTCTGCTTTGGTGTTCTAAGCATTTTCCTATAAATAGGGTGCTTATGTTAGAATTGAAAATCACACCAGAAACTGAAGTCTTCTCTCTCTTTCTCTCTCTATATTATCGAGCATATTCTTGTGAGTATTTTGATACTTTGAGTGTTGCTATACGGTGCAAGTTCCCTTCAGCACTATATCTAGTATTCTAGTCAGAAGTACTGTCTTTTCGAGGTAAGGGATGTTATTTTTTTTATTAATGATATTATTTCTTTCAATATCATTATACCGGAATATTGGTAAGATTTTTCATGTGAAATTTTTAACTTTTCATGTCGGGGTTATTATTCACGAGTTACTATTCATGAGTTACTATTCACGAGTTACTATTCACGAGTACTATTCACGAAGCATGATGATGTTTTTTTGTGAAATTTCTTTTTTTTAGTGTCGGAGTCACTATTCACGTATACGGCACTATTCACGTATACAACACTATTCACGAATACGGCACTATTCATAGAAATATTAAATTTTTGTTTTTCGTCCAAGATATCTATTATGGATACTAGCTTTGATTGTATCCATGTTTTGATCATTCTTGAATTTTGCTCCACTATGATTACTTATGAGGTATTTTTGGACATGGAATAGCTGAAATACGAATCCTTAATATTTATTCTTTTGTTTCACTGGATTCGTTTTCTTTAAAAGATTTTTCATCATCCTCAGTCTTAAATGATGATATAACTGAATATCTTTGGCATGTAGTGTAAAGATTAATAATTTTATGATGAATATCTTTGGCCCGTAGTGCAAAGATGAACATGTGTTGAGATGAATATGACCAACTGATGAATATCTTTGGTGTAACGACCCCAAAATAAAATAGGTCCATTCCATCCAACCTATTCTGAGTCGCCAAATACATGGTACAGAAAATAACTACAACTTTATTACAATAATTATCGTGCAAAATACAACAACACATATGCTGTGAGTTTGGATACAAATATATACCAAATGTGACTCATGTTCCAATCGTGGATATCACCTCACAATGACACCTTACATAAAGGTATAGTCAAAAACTGTTTTAGAAACTAGAATCTTTGGAAAGTGCTCAAGAAAACCCTCGTACATGGGAGGCCATGCTTATAGGTTATGATAGATATCATATGGCCACATAATTATTCTTGGTTGACCCAATAGACCCAAAAAAAAAAACGAGAAGATTACTATCATATTCTTCCCAATGATGAGTCTTCTCTTGACTTATCATTATCTCCACTGTATCTAACTGAGAATTATACTTCAAACAAACACCAAGATTATATAGGTAGTGCTCGTATATATACTCAGCAAGTGGATGAGCACATCCCTGTCTTATGATGACACGAGGTTGTATGTCGTTAGACATCTTGTATGATAGTGGCAAACCACCCTTCCAACGTTGGGTACACCTTACCCTATTGGATTCACCAAATATAGCTACTAAATGAACTTTTCTATACTGCTTCGGGAGAACATCCACAGCTAGAGACCACCGTTCTATTTCCCCGTTACCCTCGCTCGACCCAGCTACACTCTTATTACCTGAAAGGAATTGTGAAGCAAAAGGGTGAGCACAACTAGCTCAGTAAAGAATATCATGACTAAAGATAATTAAATTATCAATAGCCTTCATCAATAATAAATCAGAGATTTAGAACATATGGTAAATGATAAAAATTTCAACCATAGTTGCAGCGGAACGAGCAATCCATTAGAAGAGTCAAATAGACTATAAAGTCTATTATTTTCTCCATGTTAAAAATTCACCAACAATGTTTTATCCCTGTAACATCAATCAACAATTCTTATCCACAATCACATAAATAACTCATAATCATAATTGTAGTTCTAAATTCCTCTTCTCATCCAGAACAAAGATAATTTTTATCACTTGTCTTTACCTGAAACATCAAAGATCATGGTTATACCAAATCACAGTTCCTGTTTATAATCATACTAACAAATCCATCTTTGCACTACGGGCCAAAGATATTCATCAACAAACCATCTTTGCACTACGGGCCAAAGATATTCAACAACAGTTCATCTTTGCACTACAGGCCAAAGATATTCATCAACAATTCATCTTTGCACTACAGGCCAAAGATATTCCTCAACAGTTCATATTTACACTACAGGCCAAATATATTCATATCTCAAAGAAATATATAATCATTTCAGAATTTATATAAACAATAATTATAACCATGTTGATCAATTCACCTTTGCACTTAAGCTTAAGATATTCACTTATAAATTCAATGGTCATGATCATACCAGTCACAATTCAACTTTGCACTACAGGCCAAAGAGAACCCTAGTCATGATCATACCAATAATCTACCCATCTTTACACTCCAGTGAAAGAGAATTTCAACATCAGGGTTATAAAAATGTTATATATGATGATAAAAATAATATGATCAACATATAATTTTAATCTCAAGAGTAATATTCGTAACTCATGAATAGTAAATCGTGAATAGTAACTCATGAATAGTAACCCCGACACAAAAGATAGAAATTCCACAATAAAATCCATACCAATATTTCGGTATAATGATATTGAAAGAATAATATTTCTTAAGCTTATAAACAATTTATTTAAATTGTTTACACTTTACTAAATAATGCATTTAATCATTCTAAAATACCAAACTCATAAGATTTTATCACCAATAATCAAAACCCTCATAAAAAATCTGCATATACCTCATATAGGATTCTCAAGCCATAAAATCCTATTTTCCAATTTTCTTACTTCACATAACATATTTAATTCATTTACTCATAACTAGTCCATTTTCATGAAAAATATCAAATCAGTTCCAAAAATATTTCTTTTCTGGGATTTAGCATAATATAGTCCCATATTGAACATATATTTTTCTCAGAATTTTTAAAAGTTATTTACTATTTTTCATATGGCCAAAACAGCTGAATATTTAAATATTTATCAAAAATTGTACTTTTATCTAAAAATTCTAAAATTCACAGAGTTTACTCCTATCATATACATGTACTCCCAATAAAAATTTCATCAATTTTGGAGTTAACCACAAGGAATTATAAGCGATTACTTTTAAAATAGTCTTTTCTCATAAAATCTCATAAAATTCATAACTCTTAATCTATACATCCAAAAATCACCATTTTTGGACACAATCAAGAAAACTTATCAAAATATCATTTCAAATTTTTCCAGAATTTTTGAAGGTCAGAAAAATTACGAAACTGAAAAACATAACAACCCTTAAAATCCCTTATTATCTCTTACTATCTCTTACCTCAAAAGAGCAGTACTTCTGATCGGTATAAGGCTGAAGGAAACTTGCACTGATGAATAGCAACTCACCAAGTATCTAAATACTCACAAAATACACTCAATAATCTAGAGAGAGAAAAAGAGAAAGCTTATGTTTCTGGTGTGATTTTCAATTCTAACTTAGCCCTCTATTTATAGGAAAATTTGGTAGGTTTGACCTGCAACCTGATGGCTTTACCTGCTACTATTCCCACCCACCACATTTGAAATATAATTCAGCATATTTCTTCACCAACCACAAGTGGGGCCCACCAATTCTAGAATTTTCCACCAAAAATGATTTATAACCTGATTTCTGAATCAGCCACCTCTTAAAATTCATAACAAATCATACGTTCATTTTTAACGGTTCAAAATTTGTGGACATATACTCAACTTATATATATATAACATATCCAAAAATTACCACGATCCAACGGTCGGATTAAAAATTATAACCCCCGCAAAATATCTCAAAAACCCTGATTTTTAATACCTCCATTCCGACAAAAATACGGATAAAAATCTCAACATTAACACCTTCATTTTTTTAACCACAAAAATATATCCCTCATTTATATCCACATAAAATAAATATTTTCTTATCATATGAATCAATAATTAATTATTCACAAATAATATTACAGAATCACATTTATGACAACCATGCCGTTCCCAGGAAAGAGGGGGCTTTCCAATAAGGATTTCTCCTTACTGGCGCGCAATTAGATGACCAAACCTCTCCTTAGACAGAACTTTCTAGACATTGCCAATAATGTTATCTAATAATATTATTCAAATAATATGAATTATTGATCTGATAAAGGAAAATACTGTGCAACAACAATTATTGAAACAACAATAATATAAAATATCAACGCAATAATTATTGAATCAATAAAATAAAATATTGAACAATAACTACTATAACAATTATTGAGTAGTGCCTTCTTACGTAAGAATTAATAATTTCAAAAATACTATGCAATACCGTGTGCTACTGTGCAATAACGCGTATTACTGTATTTTAACTACCGGGTATTCCAACAGTGTTAACGGTAACAACTACGCCGTTATTTATAAAAACTCAATTTTGTCGTTTTCTTCATCCAATCGCTTTCCGTTATGGGGCCCACAAATAGCTGCGCCGCCGTACGAATATTCCTCGATAGAAAGAATATTCCACGACCAAACGAATATTCCCCGAAAAAAATGATTATTTTATAACCACTTGCTTATTTTGAAAAAAAAATCATATTTCACTCATAACTTTAAACTTTTATCAATTTAACCATTTACTGAATAGTAATTATAAGAAAAATTGAATACTTTTATTTCATAAAATTCGGGGTCTTACATTTGGCCTGTAGTGCAAAGATGAATATTTGATTCAAGATGTTTATTGATTGATGTTACAGGGATAAAATATCGATGATGGACTTTTAAATTCATAGATGATAGTAGATTTCATTTTCTACTTAACTCTTCTAATGAATTGTTGTTTCCGCTGCAGTTGTTGATCTAAAACTTGTTGTCTATTGTATTCTATTAGATTTTTTCCTGTTGAGGACTAACGATAATTTGTTCTATATTATCTTAGTCATAATATTCTTTACTGGGCTAGTTGAGCTCACCCTTTTCCTTTTTGTTCCATTTTTCTTCTCAGGAAGCGAGAATGTAGCGGGTACTAGTCGGGATATGGAATGATAGTTCAAGATAGTTGTCTTAGTAGTCCTCACTATTTTGTAAAATAGTGTATCAATAATTATAATGAGGACTTAATTGAGTATGAATACTGTCTAGATGACAATATTTGTATTTAAACTCACAGTATATGTGTTGTCGTATTTTGCACGACAATTGTAATAATAAAGTTGTAGTTATTTATGTACCATGTATTTGGCGACTTAGAATAGGTTGGGTGGAATGGATCTATTTTGGGGGCGTCACAGTTGGTATCAGAGCTTAGGGATATGATCGCTGGCGAAGATTGGGGAATAGAACTAGGAGGGGAGAGACGAGTAAATCCTTCACTAGTGTGTCCTACCTAAGCTTATTTGTTGGTCGGTCATAATATAGGGGTATTATGTGATTTGTTAGTTTGTTAAATTAACCCTTGTTTTATGGCAGTAATTGAGAATATCGACTGAGAATGTTAACAGTGGAGTAAATGAGACTGTGGAGACACATTTACTCACCAATGAGGAGAACGTGCAACAGGCCGATAATGTTCCACTTGTGAACAACACCACTGATCAGACGATGAATGATGGGATATTTAGAAGTTTTTTGCAGTTCATGCAAAATCAGACGCGGGAGACTCGTGTACAAAATACCTGTGGAAATGATAGCAACGCACGGTTTGTCACAGCCAAACAATTCAAAGAGTTGGGACTACCAGAATTCTGGGGAAAGCCGGATCCGATTAAGGCGGAGACGTGGGTCAAGCAAATTATCAAGATATTCGATGTCTTGGGATGAACAGAAGGTTCCATTCGCCACTTTTATGTTTTGTAACGAGGCAGATTACTGGTGAGAATCTTTGAAGCGTACCCAGCCAGCCGCACTCAGCATGTCTTGGGAAACGTTTCAGAAACTGTTCAATGACAAGTACTTTTCTGAAAGTATTCGTCATATAAAGGAGGTAGAGTTTATTAGACTAGAACAGAACAACATGACGGTGTCCCAGTACGAAGCGAAGTTCGCAGAGTTATCCAGGTTTGCACCTCATTTGGTGAAGAATGAGGAACGTATGACGCGAATGTTTTTGAGAGGTTTGAAACCCGACATACGTCAATATCTCATTTCTCATAAATTTTCTCTATATTTAGATGTTGTGAATAGGGCTCAGTTATTGGAGCGCGATAATGAGTCAGCTCAATCGAAGAATAACGACCTACAACTCGATGATAATCGTACCAATGGCAACGGTCGTCAGAACAAGGATAACCATCGTGGAAGAAATTATCGTGCCAAAAATGGTAACCACTTCGGTGGTAATCATGGCCAAGATAATAGAAGAAATAACTCAAGTGGAAATTTCAGGAAGAGAAGATTTAACGATGACGGGAAGATGTCAACAGCAGCACCAGCACCAACAACGAATTTTAGAGGAGAAGAAAGACCGCCAGTTAGATGCTACAGATGCGGAGAAGAGGGACACATAAGTCCAAACTGTTCACAACCTTCTAAGGTATGTTTTAGTTATGGAAAGGACGGTCATATAGCTCGAGATTGTCCTGTAGCGAAACCAAGTCCAGCGGGATGGTGACTCCAAAGGCTGTCCCGGACAAGTCAAAGTCAACAGTTCTTGGAAGAGCGTTTGTCGTGACTGGTCAGAATGTGAGGAACCCGAACGAAGTTAGCACGGGTTAGTTAATTATATATTCTTACGAAGTTTATACCTTATTAGATACCAGTTCTACCCATTCTTTTATCTCTCCTACTTGTGCTCAACGTTTAAACTTGACTCCGGAGAAATTAGACCTTATCTGTTGAGACTTCGTTAGGAGAAACTTTCGTTACATCTACTGTTTATAAATCTTGCTTGATTCAAGTTAGAACCATCACATTACCTGCCAATCTTATTTCTTTGAAAATACTTGCATTTGATGTGATTTTAGGGATTGATTGGTTAACTACTCATCATGCCAAAATTTATTATTTTCGTAAGGTTGTTAGTTTTCATATTCTTAACCAACCTGTTATTCGAATTCAAGAAACCAAACCATTGAAGTCAAACTCTTTTATATCAAGCTGTAAAGTCATTCATTTATTGAAAAACGGATGTCAAGCTTTCTTAGCCATGTTATGGACTTGAACAAAAATACGTCAGATTTGAATGATATTTCTGTTGTTAGTAAATTTCCTAACGTATTTCCTGAAAAATTTCCTGGCCTACTCCAAAAGTGTGATATTGAATTTTGTATCGACTTTAAACCCGGTACAAAACCTATTTCTAAAATCTCATATTGAATGGCTCATATTGAACTTCAGGAGTTAAAAATTCAACTATAGAATTTGGTACCCGAGCCTTTATCTGGTGACTTCCTTTGTGAAATACACCGAAGCCAGACTCTCTGTAGGGGACGCCATATTTGTGTGATAGTAAACTGATAGGTGTCATTGTGACGTGCTATCCAAGATTGGGATATGAGTCATAGTTGAGAGCAACCTAAGTCAGTAATCGAAATACGTAGCTTTCTATGCTTAGTTGGTTATTATCGAAGATTTTGTAGAAAGATTTTCTCGAATCGTTATTCTATTAACTCAGCTGACTCGAAAAGATACAAAATTCGAATGGAGCGAGGAATGTAGAACTCAACATGCGGCAACGACGTTGGCTCGAGCTGTTGAAAGATTACGGCCATACCATTCAATACCATCTTGGAAAAATGAACGTGGTAGCTGACGCGTTGAGTAAAAGATCGTATGAGTTTACGAGTGTGATATTATTAACCCAAAGACCCATTTCGTACGACTTATAGAAGATGGAGATAGAGTTAAAGATTCAAAGAACCTGCGTGAAGATAACGAATATACGATTAGAATCGACTTTAATCGATAAATGTAAAGATGCTCAAGCTATACACCGGAGCTGATGAATATGAAGAAGGAGGTGCAAGAAGTTATTATTCCAAAAGTGAGAATTGGCGATGTGAGGAAAGCTCAAACCTTCGATTTATTGGTCCATTTAAAATTCTCGATCGAGTAGGAACTGTGGCCTATAGACTCGTTTTACCTCCAAGTATGTCTCGTGTTCATAATATTTTTCACGTATCCGTGTTTCATAAATATGTGAAAGACCCGAACCACATTATTGAGTTAGAACCAGACGAAATAGCCAAAAATTTAACGTACGAGAAGGTACCTGTCAAGATCTTAGATAGAAAGGAGCATGTCCTACGTAAAAAGGTCATATCGCAAGTTAGGTTTTGTGGAGGAACCATACTATTGAAGAAATGACCTGGGAGTTGAAAACGGAAATAAAAGAGAGGTATCCTCATCTTTTCGAAATACCGGGTACGTACGTCAATTTCGAGGACGAAATTTCATAAGGAGGGGAGGTTGTAAGACCCCAAATTATTAATAAATAAAATTTAATTCCTCTATTTATTATTTTAAAATAGTAAGGGTTGATTTGATTGATGTGGTTAGTTATGGGTAAAATGCGCTAATATTTCAAATACGCAAGTGGTTATAAAATATTCATTGTTGTCGGAAAATATTCGTTTAGTCGTGGAATATTCTTGCTGTCGGGGAATATTCATATAACGGCGCAGTCTTGTGTGGGTCCCATAACGGAAAGCGATTGGATGAAGAAAACGACAAGTATAAGTTATTTATAATAACGGCGTAGTTGTTACCGTTAATACTGTTGGAATACCCGGTGGTTAAAACATAGTAATACGCTTTGTTGCACAGTAGCACACAGTATTGCACCAATTATTGATTCTTACGTAAGAAGGCACTACTCAATAATTGTTACAGTAGTTACTGTTCAATATTTTATTTTATTGATTCAATAATTGCTACGTTGATATTTTATATTATTGTTGTTTCAATAATTATCACTGCATAGTATTTTCCATTATCGAAGCAATAATTCATATTATCTGAATAATATTATTAGATAATATTATTGGCAATGTCTAGAAAGTTCTATCTAAGGAGAGGTTTGGTCACCTAATTATGCGCCAGTAAGGAGAGATCCTTATTGGAAAGCCCCCTCTTTCCTGGGAACGGCCTGGTTGCCAGTACTGTGATTCTGTAATATTATTTGTGAATAATTAATTATTGATTTATATGATAAGAAAAATATTGATTTTATGTGGATATAGATGAAATTTTTTTTTAATGTGACAATTGTTAAAAATTAATATTTTATCTTTTTCTGATAAAATAATTTATTTAAATATATTATTATATTTTAAGAATATAATAATGGTGATATTTTTACAATGAATATGGGATATATGAGTATATGAGGAGGAAGAGTATTTTTGTTACATTAAATGATTAACACATGTTTTGTGTGTCGGTGGATCCCATTTCTTGACTGAAATTTGATTATAGACTGCAAAATCGTCCGTTTGTGGATTTCGATCAATTTCTGTTTAGAATTTGAAAAAATTTTCTTCTGCAAAGTTGTAGAGAATTGAATTTCCTATAAATATTCACGAGATTCGAATTTTCTGACAAAAGGACTATTTATATTGAATTATTGAAGTTTCGGAATAATTGATTTTTGGAGTTTTAAATATTTTCTTTAAGAAAAACATGTTTTGTGTGATTAGTGAGTCCACATGTGTTGCAAAATGGCTGAAATCAGATTTTCAAAGTGGGCGTAGGAAATTTTTTATAAATATTATTATTTTATTAAATTTTCTGCTTTGGTGTTCTAAGCATTTTCCTATAAATAGGGTGCTTAGGTTAGAATTGAAAATCACATCAGAAACTGAAGTTTTCTCTCTCTTTCTCTCTCTATATTATCGAGCGTATTCTTGTGAGTATTTTGATACTTTGAGTGTTGCTATACGGTGCAAGTTCCCTTCAGCACTATATCTAGTATTCTAGTCAGAAGTACTCTCTTTTCGAGGTAAGTGATGTTATTTTTTTTATCAATGATATTATTTTCTTTCAATATCGTTATACCGGAATATTGGTAAGATTTTTCTTGTAAAATTCTTAACTTTTCATGTCGGGATTACTATTCACGAGTTACTATTTATGAGTTACTATTCATGAGTTACTATTCACAAGTTACTATTCACGAGTACTATTCACGAAGCATGACGTTATTTTTTTTGTGAAATTTCTATCTTTTAGTGTCGGAGTCACTATTCACGTATACGACACTATTCACGAATACGACACTATTCACAGAAATATTAAATTTTTGTTTTTCGTCCAAGATATCTATTATGGATACTAGCTTTGATTGTATCCATATTTTGATCATTCTTAAATTTTGCTCCACTATGATTACTTATGAGGTATTTTTGGACATATAATAGCTAAAATACGAATCCTTAATATTTATTCTTTTGTTTCACTTGATTCGTTTTCTTTAAAAGATTTTTCATCATCCTCAGTCTTAAATGATGATATAACTGAATATCTTTGGCCTGTAGTGCAAAGATTAATGATTTTATGATGAATATCTTTGGCCCGTAGTGCAAATATGAACAGGTGTTGAGATGAACATGACCAACTGATGAATATCTTTGGCCTGTAGTGCAAAGATGAATATTTGATTGAAGATGTTTATTGATTGATGTTACAGGGATAAAATATCGATGATGAATTTTTAAATTCATAGATGATAATAGATTTCATTCTCTACTTAACTCTTCTAATGAATTGTTGTTTTCGCTGCAGTTGTTGATCTAAAACTTGTTATTTATTGTATTCTATCAGATTTTTTTCTGTTGAGGACTAGCGATAATTTGTTCTATATTATCTTAGTCATAATATTCTTTACTGGGCTAGTTGAGCTCACCCTTTTTCTTTTTGTTCCATTTTTCTTCTCAGGAGGCGAGAATGTAGCGGGTACTAGTCGGGATATGGAATGATGGTTCTAGATAGTTGTCTTAGTAGTCCTCACTATTTTATAAAATAGTGTATCAATAATTATAATGAGGACTTAATTGAGTATGAATACTGTCTAGATGATAATATTTGTATTTAAACTCACAGTATATGTGTTGTCATATTTTGCACGATAATTGTAATAATAAAGTTGTAGTTATTTATGTACCATGTATTTGGCGACTCAAAATAGGTTGGGTGGAATGGACCTATTTTGGGGGCGTCACATTTATTCCAATATGTTTGTGTTTATAACATGGTATAGATTGTACGATGACGAGTTAAAAGTGAAGCATCTCGGAATAACTGATAAAGATATTTAAATCAAACGTGATAAAAAATTTGCACTTTGGCTAAAAGACAAAGTAAGTTCAATTTCTTAAGCACGATATATATATACTCCATATTAACTATGACTTCATTTAATAAGATGGAGTTTTTGTAGGCTTTGACTGAGGGATCAATGATTCCTACTAATGTACAAGTCCTAGCTATGGGACTAGACAGGGACCAAGTCAGCCGCAATGGTTAGAAAATAAATAGTTGTGAATTTTATACAAAGGTATATGGGCGCGAAAAAAGAACAACGAACTCTGGAGTGTGTGCCCAAGGAGATTGTTACAATGAGCTTGGTCGTGCCTTTTATGGGGAGTTGGAGGAAATCGTAGAGTTGTCGTACAAGGGCACGTACGGGGGTCATATTCACTTGTTCAAGTGCCGTTGGTTTAATTCAGAAAAAGGGATATGTGTTGACAGACATGGAATCGTCGATATTGACCTCCATAGGTCTACGTACTCCAACGAACCATTTGTTTTACCAACTCAAATAGTACAAGTATACTACACTCCTAGTCCTGCTAGGAAAAGGGATAGACCGCCTACAGATTGGCAAGTTATAATTCATACTCCCGCGCGTAATCGTGTAGAAGTAGTTGATGGGGAGATTTTCCAAGAGCAGATACTTCATAGTCAAACTATAATAAATGTGGAGGACGACAATGAAGTGATCCAGTTAGATGGTGGAGATGAACCACATGAATTAGATCCTGAGTCAATACTTGTGTTAGATGACATTGATACTGAGGAGGAAGAGTTATTGACTGAATCTGACACTGAATCTGAAGCAGATGATGGTTATGAATCTGCAACACGTATACAAGATGATTCTGAATCAGGCATTGACACTTGAACAAAAGAAATGTATGTTTAGGATTACATGTTTTTTATATCATTGTCATGTTTATGTACTTAACTATTTAAATGCAATTTTTGTTTATTGTCATTTTATATATATTCATATATATACATGTTTATATCACTGTCATATTTATTGTCATTTTATATATTCATAGATACATGTAATCAAATATAACTCATATATACATCTTGAAATTTGTAATATATAGATGGCATCTGAAGCAGCGCAGAAAAAGCGCGGCATGGGTAGGGGACCTAATCATGTGCCCAAGGCCCCTACTAATCTGGATGATCGAATTCTTATTCAGATTCGTCCTCCTCCGAATAGCACGTACGTCCCACATCATTTATATATAAGCATTTTAGATTCTATTTATACAAGATATATAGAACTTAGATGTAAATTGCTTTAATATATCTACTTAACGTTGATGTAAATTGTTGTATACTATAGTGATTTTTCAAATAATAAGATCGTCAAGTGCATATCACAGTTGTGTTTACAGAATTGGCCTATACCTGTGATTACGTGGGCGAGCACACCTATTGCCCACAAGGATGTTGTTTGGGCTGAATTCCAGGTATGTTTTTTTTAATTATGACAGATAATATAATATTCTAATTAAGGATAATTGTTTAGTAATGTTATTATTATTATTTTATTTGCAGAAAAGGTATAGATGGGAGAACGCGCAGGCTTCAGTGATTCAGACATTATTCTAGCGGAAGTGCGCCGTCTGCACCAAGGATAATTTGAACAAAGAACGACAAAAAGCCATTCACAATGCTGAGATCGACAATCCAGGCCAAGGAGAGGATTACATGCACGAGCATAACCCTTGGTGGTGCACTCAGTCCATATGGGCTGAGATGTGTGCCCAATGGAGAGCTGAGAGCTGGGTGAAAAGACGAAAGACTGCCACCATCAACAGAGCCTCGGGTGTACCCGATGGCGAAAAGGCTAAAGGAACATACAAGGGCGGCAGTATTTTACAGTTGCAGCATATCACTGCCAGGGTACATATTTACAAGTTTTAATATGTGTACAATCATGATTTGTAGAAAATATATCCCATTTTTACTTAGTAGTATTGTGCTATTTTTTGTATAGGAGTCTCAGTCTCAAGGTCAGCATATCCATTGGCTGGATATGTACGTGGCCACCCGTGATGGTCTGCCTGATGCTATCCAGATAGCGGTAATAAGTTTTAAAAACTTGATCTTGTTTATCAATGCTTACATAATTTTTTTTTAATTATTTAATTGTTAATGTAACATTCCAGAATTTTAAAGTGTAATATTAAATATTTATTGATTTATATAAGTATTTAATGGATATGTTTATGGTTTAATAAATAATTGTTCAATTTGAGTTGATGTGGTTTAGTTAATTATTTGCTAAATAAATAATTAAATATTAAATATCAAATATTTATTTGCAATATTAAATATTTAATGAATTATATAAGTATTTAATGACAATTTGAGTTGATGTGGTTTAGTTAATTATTTGTTGAATAAATAATTAAGGAGCTAAGAAATTAATTATTATGAGATTATATAATAAATTAATTTAATAAGTAAGCTAGAGAGCTTACAGTGATTTAAATAAATTATAATATTTTAAATAGAAAATTGTAATTTAAAATATTAGTTGGTTAAATAAAATTATAATTATAAAAGAAATTATAGTTACGTGATATTAAATTATGTGCTAAAGTAATTTAATAGATTAATGTTTTAATTGATTTATTAATTAAATAAAAGTGTGACTAATAACTTTGCTATAAAGGAGTTAGTAAAATAAGCTAAAGGACTTTAATTTAGTTTTTGCCAAACATGTCTTATTGCATAATAAGTCTTTAATCTAATAATGTTTTAGCAAACAAGGTATAAGGATTAATCCATTTATTTTAATTAGATTTACCAAACAAGGTGTAAGGGTTAATGAGTTATATTATTTTGATTAGCCAAACAAGCCTTATGGCTTTTGATTTTCAAATAAAAACATAACTGATATAATTATATCAGTACTTATATTATATCATTAATATATATTATTATTACTATATACGTTATAATATTCTACGTATGTTAGAGTTAGGGAGAAGAAAGACTCAGTTAAAATTTACAGAGAGAAAAGAAGAGAGGAAGAAAACTAGAGAGAATTTGAGAGAAATTCTAACAGGTTTTGATAAAGGAATTGGAGAAAAGACATTGATAATCAAAAGTAGCCATCATCTTCTTAATCAAAGGTAGGAGCTTAACCTTTTCTTTAAAAGCTTAGTTTTTCTTCTTCCCAAAAAGTTCTCTGTGAAATTTTTATAAAAGATAAATTGTTGTTGTGAATATAGTTTAGTATGATTATTTATTATAAGGTTATTTCATGAGTTATATATGATTATAGATATAGTAATTCATGTATGTATGTGTTTTGTAGAAGCAAATATATTACAGAGTGTTCATATGAAAAATATATGAGTATGGCTTAATTAAAAATAGAAATTAAGGTTTAATTAGTTGTTAAATTGATAAATTGATATTTGGAATTGCTAGAGTATGTAAAATCATAATCGTGATGTTTTGAATTTAGTGTTTTGGTTGAAAAACAAAATCAAAGTATTGATTTTCTTTGAAAATATCAAAAATGGAGTTTTTGTCAAAAATATTAAAATTGGGTGTTGTATATTTGATGTCTATATTATTTTATGAGTAGAAACATGTTAGAAGTCTTCAAAATATGTTTATATGAAGTTTATATGTGTATTACATGATAATCAGTCTATTAGATTCGAGCTTTTTGGCCAATTTGGCTTTTGTTCATGCTGTTGCCGAGTTTGGTCGCCGGATTCTGGTCTCTGGCGCCGTAGCGCGGCCCAGCAGTACAAATCTCGCACCGTAGCGCCGGCGCCACGCCGCAGCTTCAACCAATAGCCTGTGACCTGAGCCGCAGCGCCAACTCAGCGCCGCAGCGCGAACCACAGTGTAAACTGTGGTGCCGCAGCGCGAGTTAGCAGAATGTTCTGACAGTTTTGTTTTAGTGTACAAAAACTTGAAAATAAATGTTATGTGTTGATAATAATAATGTTAAATGATAATTTCAGTAGTATTAAACTATGAATGATCATGTTATTAAGTGTTACCTACTTGTAACATAGTGGATTATGTGAATGGGTAATTTAACCCATATGATGAATACATTTGTTTATATAAATATACAATGTTGGTAATGACTAACTATGTCAGTATGGCATATGTATAGGGTATTAATTCAAGTGGTAAGGGTTTAGCTTGTTCTAAAGGCAAGTTCTCTAACTCAAAACTTCATTGTGCAAGTTTTTCTAACTTTATCTTATAATTGAGCTAATTATTGTTTTCAATTCGATTATCTTATAATGATGTAAGTCGTCTAGACTTTGGTTTGAGGACAAACAAGTTATTCTTGTATTTCGATTATGAATTTTCATGTATAACTAAATTGCTATGTATGTTTATTATTCAATTCTAATTAACCTTGGCTTAGTGTTGTTCAAGCAAGGTATGCTATAGTTATTCAAATTGTATGCTATTAGATTATTCCTAATGCATGACTTGCTATGATTAGTTCAATCACGATTATTCTATAGTATAGTGCTATTGGTTTTTATTCAACTACTTCGTAGTTGATGTTCGTTAAACTCCAAATTCCCTTGAAAGCTTATCCAAACCAAACTTACTTTGGTGCGGACTTGTATTCTAAATACTGAGATGAACAACTCTTTTAATAGAGGTTTACGCTTAGCGTTGAAATGATTGTGCAGAATACATTGTACGAAGGGTTGATCCCCCTAAGTACGTGGAGTCCTTATAGTCTTATGACTGTTAAAGTTTAAGTTGAAAGATTACTTATAACTGTGGACATGATTCGTGGTCATTAGACCCTCAGTAAATGTTAAAATTTTTAGAAAGTTAATAGAATATATTGTTCAGTTCTATTGATCCTGATATTGGCAATTGATGTAAAAGTTTAATGATTTACTTATTGTTATTTCAAGTGGGCCTTGTTTGCTCACTCTTGCCTGTAAAATTTCTTACAGCTAAAGTTGAAACTGGTGAAGTACCAAGCACCAGTAAGGGAAAAGGAAAGATGAATAAATGCTGAAGACTTGTAATAGTTTGATAGTTTATTTTCAGAATTTGGTTCAATGATTATAATGAAGTTATTTATTTATCCGCACTTGAATGATTGTTGTTAAAGGTTAGATAACCTGGGAGATGTTTATTTAAATTTAATCCTGTTTGGGCAGGTTTTCTTTTACTATTCAAGTATATTATGAATGGGTAGTTAGAAATTAATGTTTTGATTACGTGAGCACCAAATCTTGAGGAAATGAAGTACCAAGATTTGGGGGTGTCACAGTTAACATGATGACAGGATACTTATAAGCGTTTATTGAATGAGCACTATTCTGAAGGCACTCCACGTCCGCCTATTGATCAAGAGTTGTGGGAGAGGGCGTCTGTTGTGAAGAAGAATTACATTAAAGGTCAAGGACAATGATGACGCCCATCCTTCAGTGGCTCAGGCAGCTCTGCTACCCAGTCTTCACAGTCATCGAGCCATCCAGCTGTTCATACTCCGACTGACTGTGTGAGAGCTATATGTCGAGATCGAGATCTTCTGAAGATACTGGGCGGGCATCTGGGGGCTTTGAGTCCTGAGGAGTTAGCTGAAGCAGTAGCGGCAGCAGCAACAGGACAGCATGGGGATGGCGACGAGGTATAAAATCAGTTTGTTGTATATAGTGTCGTAATATATACTAGCTAGTATCAACATAGTTACTATAGCATGTAACTTGTTTTATTATTTTGTTAATTACAGGGTGATCCAGGAGGTGATGATGCTTGACGTACCTGCTTTAGATCAGCTTTGTAGTTATTTGATAAACTTGTACTTGTATATTCATTCAATTCATATTGGCTTTCTGTATGTTACTTAAACAATATTAAATTTGTTTATATTTATTCAATTCATATTGGTTTTTAAAGGTTTATATAGTTTATATACTAGTTTGGTGTATGTGTTGGTGGACAATGGATGTTTATATTGTTGTGCATGCTGTTTATCTTGTTGTGTATGTGTGTTGGGATAAAGTAGGTACAAAACAGGTACAGGTTTTTAGGAATTCTGTAAAACAACAAAAATCTGGTATTCAGTTTTTTCATATCAGCGACCGCATGCGGTCGCTGATACCTATTAGCGACGGCTTACCAGTTGATGGTATTAGCGACCGCATGTGGTCGCTGCCACGTGGACCACGTCAACTATGGCCCTGGACCATGCTGACTCAGCTTAGCGACCGAATTTGTCATTTTGGTCGCTCATATCGATCGCAGATAATGCGGTCGCTAATAGTGGTCGCTGATGTACACCCCAGCGACCAGATTTTATGAGATGACTATCAGCGACCGCAGTCTGTCGCTGATAGCTATCTGCGACCGTGTGCGGTCGCTGATATGCGATCGCTGATAAACCTTTTTCTTGTAGTGTGAATGGGTTGACATTTTTAAGTTAATGACGGGTTCCAAAATTTGTGTTTTAGAGAGAGAAAATGAGTGAGTTTTGTGATGCCCCAAATTCGCGAACTTGAAACCCATACTTGGTGATACGCGATATCATTCATTCAACTTGCTTAATATATTAACTAATTAAAAATATTACATATGA
The DNA here is from genome assembly GCA_016801055.1 of Panax notoginseng. NCBI lineage: Eukaryota > Viridiplantae > Streptophyta > Magnoliopsida > Apiales > Araliaceae > Panax > Panax notoginseng. The sequence goes on from CM029012.1 coordinate 44,061,511, forward strand.
GTTCGTTATCTCAAACACGATGACCTTTAATTTAAGTACTTTATTACATGGTAGATATTGTACTTTATTACAAAATATCAAATCATCACAAATAACAATATTCAACTTTTCATCAACCTTCTTTTTTTCCTTATTTTTGCCAGATCCTTCTATGTGTTCAAGTTTCACTGAAAACATTTAATTTCAAAGCAAGAATGAACATTCAATTGCTCAGCAAGTAATATCAGACAAAAAGTAATATATATGAAGGAATTAAATGTTTTCTTTGAGAATACTTCTACAATGGATCAAGAGTTGTGGAGCCATTGAAACAATTTTGAACAACAAATCAAGTCGCTTGAATTTTTTAAACGACGTAGTGACCATAGATGCTGAGCGATCAGTAGACCTTGAACTTTGTTTTTCATGCTATAAATAGGTTTAACATTAATTCAACTGTTTAACTGTCTTGACTCTCGAGCACGATAGGTGATCAGTCCTTTATGCTCTGCGTTGATCAACATTACTTGCCTGTTTTCATTGTCTTTTTGGCACAATAAAATTTTTCCCAAATAAAAGATGTTCATACTCAGACTTGAGTTCCAAATCAAAACAATTTGGTTGGACAGCTCTACCCCTTAACAATATGATAAAGACTTATGATAAAATATTGTAATGTGAGTCTAGTTGAAACAATTAACTTAGACTCATCTTTAAACAGTTCAGAAATTTTAGAATTTGAAGTAATAAAGAGAATTTGCATACAATCGTTGAATTGTACAAGTTAGTGAACTTGTACTAACATATAACTTAGATAACTTGTATAATTTTGAAATATTATACATTATATAAGTTAAGATACTTGCGTGATTTTATATCTTTTGTATAAAATAAATGCTTAGGTTTAGGAAACTTGCTCGAAAATAAACAAGTTTCGGATACTTGCTGTTGGAGGATTCAAAAAGTTATAGATATGATACTTGCAAAAATATAGGCAACTTGTTCAATATAAAAGTACTACACATATTAAAATACTTGGATAATCGTAGAGTCCTTGCATAAAATAAATGCTTAGGATGGAGATGCTTGCCTTGCGCGTAGATTATAATTACCACTTAACTTTACTTCAAATAGCCTACATAGTTATGTACACGTATAAGCGTTCATTAGCTACATATCTCATGAGACTCAGATTACATATATATGCCAAATAGTTATGTATACTTAATATAATTACACGACTTTATATTTGAAAAACTTTTACCCAACTTTGTTAGGCATAACTATTATGTTCCCATATAATCATAATCATGTATTCAGTCATACTAAATACATATCCATTCACATAAGTAATAAACATATGCCACATAACCAATTTCTTAGTTTTGTTTTACAAAAATCTTGACTTTGTTTTGAACATTATTTACCTTCAATTATAATTTCTTTATTTAATTTTGCTTGGAATAACTAAATTATATTTGGTCATGTCATATACCATGTTTGACATGTATTAAAGTTTAAGAGAGTTAAACTAACATGTACCACACAGAAACAGAAAGGTTATACTAGCTTTGGGTCTTATTTTTCATATATCAAGCTTAGTTTTTCAAAATCATATAGTTCTTGTTTGAAAATCTTTTGCTCCAATTACACTTAACAAATCTAATACTGTCTTGGCCATACTTAACATCAACAGAAGTACACAAAGACTTCACACATACCAGAAAAATGATTACTTCAATCAAATTGAGTACCTATATTTTGTTTTCAAAACATCATTAGCTTTTCAATTGAAAACTTATATCAACTAAGCTACCGCAACTCATGTTATGTATAACAAGCTTAAGCCTTATATCATACATACTTTCATGCATATAAAACTACACCTCACCTACCTAAAACTTCAGCAAGAATAAAATAAATTTTCATTTTTTGGGGACCAGCGCGGCGGCGCTAGTATTGGCTTGGGAAGTGGCGCAGCCTCGCCACTTCGACTACAGATCAGAAATAAGCTCTGTTTTGTATAAACCCAAAATTTCATATCTTTTACACTTTCTAATATGCATACATGACCCAAATATCCATACACTGAGATTACATTATAATTCAATTATATAAATCATATTTCCTTTATATAATATACGAATTCTTTTATTTTAATCAGCCCTTTCCATTGAAACATTTTATCAAACATAAGATAGGCACAAATTACTTTCAAAAAAATTTCAGAGTTCATTAATCATGAACAAACCCAGATTTTAGTTTGAAATCAATCCTTAATCCTTCATATAATTACAACATCCAAATAACTCAAAGTATCACACCAATTTGTTTATGTATATGATTACCAAAATTGAACTGAGAATAAATATATCATTACCTTTGATTTGGGTTTCTTGCTCAGCTCTTGATTTTAATCTGAGAGTACAGAAGCTTGAGAGTGAACTTAGTATGAAATAAAATTCTTAGAGTATGATGTCTGTTTTCTGAGCAAAGGACTAAGTTTTGAAAGTTTTGATTTAGTTATATAGAAGAAGTATTCTTACTCCCTACGTTTGCCAATTTGCTGAGTTTTCACTCTATTTTGATAGCTTTGCTTTAGTATGCTTGTAGCCTTGTTGAGTATCTTCCTAGTCTTGTACTTGGTTCTCCCAGCTCCTATTTAAATGTTAATGACTCATGCTTTATTCCTATTATCTCATGCTAGTAAGACTCTAACTTTTATGAATAAAGATTAATTTTCTCTAAATATTATTTTGAATAATAAGATATGGATTTGATATAAAGTTATAGTTGTGGGTAATATTTATAAATTTTGTAAAGTAAGCAAGTTGTCATAAAATATCGTTTGGTCGGGGAATATTCATTTTATCAGGGAATATTCGTACGACGGCACAATCATTAGTGGACCCCACAACAGAATTACTGTCGGATTTAGAAAGTGACAGAAATAACTTTTTATAAAAATAACGACAAAAATTTTTACCGTTAACTGTTGAGATACCCGGTGATAAAAGTATAATAATACATGTGGTTGCATAGTTACACACGGTATTGTATAGTATCTTTGATTATTGATGTTTACGTGAGAAGTCACTTAGTTATACTCAATTATTACCACAGTAATTACTGCATAGTATCTTACATTATTGATTCAATTATTGTAACAATATTTTATATTATTAAATCAATAATTGAGACGACAAATGTATCATATTATTATTTTTATTATTGACAATGTCTAGAAAGTTCTGTCGAGAAAAATGGTTTGATCACCTAATTGCGTGCCAATAAGAAGAAATCCTTATCAGAAAGCTCCATCTTTCCTGTGAATGATCTGGTTGTTAATATTGCGAGTTATAATATTAATGATGAATAAATGCTATTAAAAATGTGTTTAGTGAAATCAAGTGAATTGAGATAAATAGAAGAATTTTTTATGAAGTATATATTGTAAATTTGACTTATTATATGGACCCCCACTTACCCATTTTTTAAAATATTCGATAGAAAATATATATATATATATATATATATATATATATATATTATATGTTTTATTTTTTATATAAAATAGAATATATTATATTTTATTATTTGCATAGTACTGCATAGTACTGCATAGTGCTACATAGTGCATCATAGTAAAATCAATTTTTTTTCAAAAGTTTCAGCCGAACGTCCGTGATTTTTAATTATTGTTCAACCGTGATTTTCTAATACAAATAGCATCCTGCCATTCTCCTATAAATAGGATGCTTAGTTTAGAATTGAAAATCACACCAGAATAAGAGAATTCTTCTTCTATAATATTGAGCGTATTTCTTTAGAGTTTAAGGAAGCTTTGAGTGTAAACAATCGTGCAAGTTTTCTTCAAGAATATCCCCGCCATACTAGTTAGAAATACTCTTCTTTTAAGGTAAGGGATATTATTTTTGTTCAATATTCGTAAGAAATAATATTTTCTTCCATACTCTATAGTATGTAAGTAATATTATTTCGTTTTATATTCCTAATTCTACACTTATTTTGATAAGTATTGCTTCTATACTCTTTGAAATCAGTAGAATATCATTGAAATTTACGCTTCATCGAGTATCTTTTCACGAAAATATTTTTCTTAACATTCTTGTTCAATTTTAATGTTTTTATGTCGGGATACTATTCACAGAGTACTATTCACAAAACACTATTCATAGGGTACTATTCACTCGAGTACTATTCACTCGAGTACTATTCATGATAAAAATTAATTTCTTTTCTGTCCAAATTATTTTTGATACAATATTATTCTTAAATTTTACTCCACAAAATAGTTATCATGTTGACAATTTGAACATTCTTGAACTCTGGATAAATTGAATTATAAATATTTAAAATTTATCCTTGCTTTCACTTAATTGAATTCATATATCATTGTCATCATACTCATGCTTATATTGTGATGAAAGTCATCTTTGGCCCGTAGTGCATAGATGGAATGTTGATTGGTATGATTATGACCAGGAATTATATATCGGTATAATCATGACCTGTAATATTACAAATGATGTGGTAAAAGTCCTCATTGGCCCGTAGTGCATTGATGGACAGTTGTTGGGATGATCATAACTATTGGTGATAATAACGAATATCCTTGGCCCGTAGTGCATGGATAATTCATGGATGTGATACTAACGAATATCCTTGGCCCGTAGTGCATGGATAAATCGATGATGTGGATTATTTATTGAGTTATGTTACATCGATAATATATTGACGATGAACTTTTAAATCATAGAAGATAGTAGATATCATGCTCTACTTGACTCTTCTAATGGATTGTTTGTTCCGCTGCAGTTAAACTTGTTGTCTATTGTATTCTATCAGTTTTACATTGTTGAAGGCTAACAATAATTTATTCTGCATTATCTTAGTCATAATATTCTTTACTGGGCTAGTTGAGCTCACCCTTTGCTTTTATTGTTCTCTTCAGGAAATGAGAATATAGCTAAAACTAGTCGAGAAATAGAGTGATGGTCCAAGATGGTGGCTATAGTAGTCTTCACTATTTTATAAAATAGTATGATAATAATTGTAATGAGGACTCCATTTGAATTTGGATATTGTGTACGAGATAATATTCATATTAAAACTCTCAACTTATATTTTGTCTTATTTTGTACGATAGTTATATAATTAAGTTATATTTGAATTCTGTACCATGTATTTGGCGACTCAGAATAAGTAGTGTATACCTATTTTGGGGGCGTCACAGTTGGTATCAAAGCTTATGGATATGATCCTTGACTGAGATGTGAGGCTGGAACTAGGAGGGGAGAGACGGATAAATCCTTCGCTAGTATGACGTACCTAAGCTTATTTGTTATTTAATTGGTCGGTCAGAATATAGGGGTAATATGTGGCATGTCAATTAACCCTTGTTTTGTGACAGTGTTTGAAAATGACATCTGAAAATGTTGAGATAAGCAATAGAGCACATGAGACCGTTGAGTCACCACCGATTAATAACCAAGATAATGTGCATCAGGAAGGCAATAATCCTCAGATAAACAATAACATCGACCAAATGATGAACGACGGGGTGTTCAGAAGCTTTCTGCAATTCATACAACATCAGGCGAGAGAGAGTCCTGTTCAAAATATAGGTGAAAATACTGGCAACTCATGGATGGTCACCGCTAAACAATTCAAGGAGCTGGGACCACCAGAGTTTTTGGGAAAGCTATAACTACTTAAGGCGGAGACATGGATTAAGCAGATCACCAGGATATTTGATATCTTGGGATGCTCCGAGGAGCAAAAGATTTCCTTTGCCACCTTCATGTTGCGAGGAGAGGCATATCATTGGTGAGAATCTGTAAAGCATACTCAACCTGCTACACTAAAGATGTCTTGGGAGAAGTTCCAAGAATTGTTCAACAAAAAGTATTTTTCTGAAAGTATTCGTCACATGAAGAAGGTAGAATTCATTAAGATGGAGCAAAACAATATGACCGCATCGCAATACGAGGCTAAATTTGCGGAGTTATCCCAGTTTGCATCCCATTTGGTAGATAATGAGGAGCGTATGACGCAAATGTTTCTAAGAGGTTTGAAAACCGAAATACGTCAATACCATATTTCTCACAATTTTTTCTTGTATTCAGATGTTGTGAATAGGGCTCAGTTATTGGAGCGCGATAATGAGTCAGCCCAACCAAAAGATAGCAGCCGGCAAAACGATAATACCAGTGGTAGCATTCATCGAAGCGGTGATAACAAATGTGGAGGAAATCAACATGTCAGAAATGGTAACCACTTCGGTGGTAATCATAACCAAGATAATAGAAGTGGAAATTTCAAGAAGAGAAGGTTCAATAATGATGGAAAAATAGCAGCACTAGAGGAAGGAGAACAACACCGGTCGTATGCTACAAATGCGGAGGGAAGGGACACATCAGTCCAAATTATACGCAGCAACCCAAAGCGTGTTACAATTACGAAAGAGAATGTCACCTAGCCTGATTTTTTCATGTAGTGAAGTCAAGTCCAGCTGGGATGGAGACACTAAAGGCTGTCCCAGACAAGTCAAAGTTGGTAGTTCAAGGGAGAGCATTTGTCGTGACCTCCCACAAAGTGAGGAACCTGAACGAAGTTATAACGGGTAAGCTAATCATAAACTCTTGCGAAGTCTATACCTTATTTGATACCGATTTTATCCATTCTTTTATTTCACCTACTTGCGCTCAACGTTTGAATTTGACTCCCGAGAAATTAGACTTTGACTTATCTGTTGAAACTCCATTGGGAGAAATCTTCATTACATCCACTATTTATAAATCTTGTTTGATTCAAATTGGTACCCTCACATTACCTGTCAATCTTATCTCTTTGAAAATACTTGCATTTGATGTGATTTTGAAGATTGATTAGTTAACTACTCATCATGCTAAAATTGATTATTTTCGTAAGGTTGTTAGCTTTCATATTCCTAACTAACCTATTATGTGAATTCAAGCAACCAAACCACTAAAGTCAATAACTGTCATATCAAGCCATAAAGGCATTCGTTTATTGAAAAATAGATATCAAGCTTTCTTAGCCTATGTCATGAATTTAAACAAAAATACGTCAAATTTGAATGATATTTTTATTGTTAATAAATTTCCTGATGTATTCCCTAAAGAACTTGCTGGCCTACCCCCAGAGCGTGAAATCGAATTTTGTATTGACCTTGAACCCGGTAAAAAACTCATTTCTAAAATCCCATATCAAATGGCTCCTATTGAACTTTAGAAGTTAAAAACCCAGCTGCAGGAATTGTTAGGCATCGGTTTTATTCGTCCTAGTACGTCTCCTTGGGGTGCTCCTATTTTATTCGTAAAGAAGAAAGATGGGAGTATGCGACTTTGCATTGACTATCGGGAGTTGAATCATGTCACCATAAAAAATAGGTACCCGTTACCTCGTATTGATGACCTATTTGACCAGTTGTAAGGTGCCAAATTCTTTTCAAAGATCAATCTTCGTTCCGGATATCATCAGTTAAAGATTAAAACTGATGACATTCCAAAAACTACTTTCAGAACTTTCTATGGGAATTACGAATTCCTAGTCATGTCTTTTGGATTGACTAATGCTCCTGCTGCCTTCATGGATATTATAAACCGAGTATTCAAGAAATATTTGGATCATTTTGTGGTTGTCTTTATTGATGACATCCTTATATACTCCAAAAGCCATGAAGATCACGAGCAACACTTGAGTCTGATACTCCAAAAGCTTCGTGAAAACAAGCTATATGCTAAGTTGAAGAAATAAGAGTTCTGACTTGAGGAAGTAGCATTCCTTGGACACGTGATATCGAATCACAGAATATTTGTTGACCCGGTAAAGATTAAAGCAATACAAAGCTGGGAGCAACCTAAGTCAGTAACCGAAGTACGTAACTTTCTAGGCTTAGCTGGTTATTATCGGAGATTCGTGGAAGGATTTTCTCGAATCTCTATTCCATTAACTCAACTGACTCTAAAAGATACAAAATTTGGTTGGAGCGAGGAATGTGAGAAGAGTTTTCAAGAACTCAAGAGGAGACTCATTTCAGCACCTATTCTGACAATACCACCAGGTTCAGAGGGATTTGTCATCTACAGTGATGCTTCAGGTAGAGGTTTAGGATGTGTTCTCATGCAACGTGAGAAAGTCATAGCCTATGCCTCACGAAAACTCAAAGAATATGAGAGGAATTATCCTACTCATGATCTAGAGTTGGCAGCAGTTGTTTTCGCACTAAAGATCTGGAGACATTACTTGTATGGGGAGAAAGTGGAGATCTATACGGATCATAAAAGCCTCAAATATTTCTTCACCCAAAAGGAACTCAACATGTGGCAACAACATTGGCTCGAGCTGTTGAAATATTACGATCATACCATTCATTACCATCCTAGAAAAGCGAACGTGGTAGCTGAAGCGTTGAGTAGAAGATTATATGCGGGTACGAGTGCGATATTGTCAACGCAAATGCCTATTTTGTATGACTTACAAAGGATGAAGATAGAGTTAAAGACTCTAGAAATCCACATGATGATGTCAAATATACGAGTATAATCGATTTTAATCGATAAAGTTAAAGCTGCTAAAGCTACGAAGCTGGAGCTAATGCATATGAGGAAGAAAGTATAAGAAGGTACTATTCCGGAAGCAAGAATCGATGAAGAAGGAATACTTCGAGTCAACTTCAGACTTTGTGTTCCTAACGACTCTGATTTAAAGTATAAATCATGATGGAGGCGCACAACACACCGTTTGCAATCCATCCTGGGAGTACCAAAATGTATCGTGATCTTTGACATACATTTTGGTGGAGCAATATGAAGAGAGAGATAGAGAAATTTATCTCAAGGTGTTTAAATTGTCAATGTGTCAAGGCGGAACATCAAGTGCAAAAAGGTCTATTGCAACCACTTGAAATTCCAGAATGGAAGTGGGAGTACATTACCATAGATTTCGTTACTGGTCTTCCCAAGGTTTCTCAAGGCATAGATACAATTTGGGTCATTGTTGATAGATTAACCAAGTCTGCTCATTTCTTACCTATACGGGAAACTTGTTCACTTGAACGTCTTGCTCGTATATACATAAATAAGATTATAAGACTGCATGGTATGCCAATATCTATAGTTTCTGATCGAGACCTAAGATTCACTTAACGGTTTTGGGTTAGTTTGCAGAAAGCTATGGGCACGGATTTATAATTCAGTTCTGCATATTATCCTCAGACGGATGGGCAATCGGAGAGGACTATTCAAATTCTTGAAGATCTATTAAGAATATATTTCCTTGACTTCAAAGGAAGTTGGGACAAGTTCTTGCCATTAGTGGAATTCTCCTACAACAACAGTTATCAAGCAAGTATATGCATGGCTCCATTTGAGGTGTTGTATGGACGCAAGTGTCGTTCTCTAGTATGTTGGGATGAGGTAGGTGAAACAATATTGTTAGGACCGAAATTGGTACGCATGACAATGGAAAAGATTCAAATGATCCGTCTACGTATAAAAATCTCACCAGATCGACAAAAGGGTTACGCTAATCTTCATCGAAGGGACGCGTAATTCAATATTGGAGATCATATGTTGTTACGTGTTGCTCCATGGAAGGGAGTATTGAGATTTGGGAAGAGAAGAAAGCTCAATCCTCGATTCATTGGCCTATTTGAAATCCTCGATCGAGTAGGAACTATGGCTTATAGACTCGCCTTACCGCCAAGTATGTCTCGTGTTCATAACGTTTTTCACATATCTATGTCACGTAAATATGTGGAAGACCCGAATCAAATTATTGAAGTAGAACCAGCGGAAGATTTAACGTATGAAGAGGAACATATTCTACGCTCCAAGATTATACCTCAAGTCAAAGTTTTGTGGAGAAACCACGATATTGAGGAAATGACTTGGGAGTTAGAATCTGAAATGAAATCAAGGTATCCTCACCTCTTCGACATACTAGATACGTACACCAATTTCGAGGACAAAATTTTATAAGAAGAGGAGGTTGTAAGACCCCAACTTTTATGAATAAAGACTAATTTTCTCAAAATATTATTTTGAATAATAAGGTATGGATTTGATATAATGTTATAATTGTGGGTAATATTTATAAATTTTGCAAAGTAAGCAAGTTTTCATAAAATATTCGTTTGGTCAGAGAATATTCGTTTTATCAGGAAATATTCGTACGACGACACAATCATTGGTGGACCCAACAACAGAATTACTGTCGAATTTAGAAAGTGACAGAAATAACTTTTTATAAAAATAACGGCAGAAATTTTACCGTTAACTGTTGAAATACCCAGTGATAAAAGTACAGTAATATACGTGGTTGCATAGTAGCACACGATATTGTACAGTATCTTTGATTATTGATGCTTACGTGAGAAGTCACTCAGTTATACTCAATTATTGTCATAGTAATTGCTGCATAGTATCTCACATTATTGATTCAATTATTGTAACAATATTTTATATTATTAAATCAATAATTGAGACAACAAAGTTATTCTATTATTATGTTGACAATGTCTAGAAATTTCTGTCGAGAAAAGGGGTTTGATCACCTAATTACGCGCCAATAAGGAGAAATCATTATCAGAAAGTCTCCTCTTTCTTAGAAATGATCTGGTTGTTAATATTACGAGTTATAAAATTAATGATGAATAAATATTATTAAAAATGTGTTTAGTGAAGCCAAGTGAATTGAGATAAATAGAGGGGGTTTTTATGAAGTATTTGTTATAAATTTGGCTTATTATATGGACCCCCACTTACCCATTTTTCAAAATCGTTGGTAGAAAATTATCTCAGTTTTATTATATATATATATATATATATATATATATATATATATATATATATATATATATATATATATATATATATTAAATATGTGTGTATGTTAGTGTGTGTGTGTGTGTATATATATTTATATATATATATATATATATATATATATATATATATATATATTATATAGGTTTTGTTTTTTATATAAAATAAAATTTATTATATTTTATTGCTTGCATAGTGCTGCATAGTGCAACATAGTAAAATCAAAAAAATTAAAAGTTTCCGCTGAACGTCCGTGATTTTCAATTACTGTTCACCCGTGATTTTCTAATTCAAATAGTATCCCACCATTCTCCGATAAATAGGATACTTAGTTTAGAATTGAAAATCACATCAGAATCATAGAATTCTTCTTCTATAATATTGAGCGTATTTCTTTAGAGTTTATGAAAGTTTTGAGTGTAGAAAATAGTGCAAGTTTTCTTCAAAAATATTCATGTCATACCAGTCAGAAATAATCTCCTTTTAAGGTAAGAGATATTATTTTTGTTCAATATTCGTAAGAAATAATATTTTCTTCCATACTCTATAGTATATAAGTAATATTATTTCGTTTCATATTCTTAATTCTATACTTATTTTGATAAGTATTACTTCTATACTCCTTGAAATTAGTAGAATATCCTTGAAATTTGCGCTTCATCGAGTATCTTTTCACGGAAATATTTTTCTGAACATTCTTATTAAATTTTAATCTTTTCATGTCGGGGTAATATTCATGGAGTACTATTCATGGGGTACTATACACCCGGGTACTATTCACCCGGGATACTATTCATGACAAAAATTAATTTTTTTTCTGTCCAAATTATTTTTGATACAATATTATTCTTGAATTTTACTCTACAAAGCAGTTATCATGTTGATAATTTGGACATTCTGTGACGCCCCCATAACAGATATACATCACCCATCTTGAGTCGTCAGATACATGGTGCATAAATTCAAATGCAACTTAATTATACAACTGTCGGGTAATATACGACAAAACATAACTGAGAGTTTAAACAAGAATGTTGTCATATAGATAATATTCACTCTCAAATAGAGTCCTCATTACATTTATTGTCACACTATTTTATAGAATAGTGAGGACTACTATAACACCATCTTGGACCATCACTCCGTTTTTCGACTAGTCCCGGCTACGTTCTTATTTCCTGAAGAGAACAATGAAAGAAAGGGTGAGCTCAACTAGCCCAATAAGAAATATTATGACTAAGATAATGCAGAATAAATTATCCTTAGCCTTCAACAGTATAACAACTGATAGAATACAATAGACAACAAGTTTTAGATCAACAACTACAGCGGAAATAAGCAATCCATTAGAAAAGTCAAGTATAGCATAAAATCTACTATCATATATGATTTAAAAAGTTTTTCATCAACTTTATCGCTGAGACTCAGCTTAATAAATAAAATCAAATCATCCATGCACCACGACCAAGGATATTCATGTAATCATCAATGGTCATGATTATACCGAATAATTCCTAGTCATAATCATACCAACAACTGTCTATCAATGAACTACAGGCCAATGAGGACTTTCACCACATCATTCGTCACATTACGGTCATGATTATACCGAATAATCCCTGGTCATAATCATACCAAGTCCATCTTTGCACGTGAGTCAAAGATGACTTTCATCACAATATAAGTATGAGGATGATGACATTGACATAATAATTCAATAAAACAAATTCAAGATAAATTTTAAAAATTTATAATTTAATTTATCCAAAAATCAATAACGTCCAAATTGTCAACATGATACTGCTTTGTGGAGTAAAATTCAAGAATAATATTCTGGTACCAAAAATAATTTGGACAGAAAAGAAATATATTTTTCGGATAAATAGTACTCCATGAATAGTACCCCGTGAATAGTACTTTAGAAATAGTATCTCGTGAATAGTATCTCGATATAAAAAGTACCCTAAATACCCGAGTGAATAATATTCGGGTGAATAGTAATTTGGGTGAATAGTAACCCGTGAATAGTAACTCGTGAATAGTATTCCGACACGAAAAGTGCCCCGAATACCTGAGTACATAATACTAGAGTGAATAATAATCGGGTGAATAGTTACCCGTGAATAGTAACTTGTAAAAGAAAAATACCAAAGAAAATGATATTCCATGACGAGTACAAAAGAAATGATATCTCATACGAGTATAATAGAATATACGAAACTGCAAATAGATTTTCATCCACCATGCGGTAATCCACGTAGACAGATCATTTTTAACAGAATAATAAAGAATGGAATAATAAAAGAATTCACCAGGCATGCGATAGACCGCACAGACAGGTTATTCTCAACAGAATAATAAATAATAGAACCAAGTCATGCGTAATACGCACAGACAGGATATTCCAATAGAATAATAAAGAATGGAACTAGGTCATGCGTAATCCGCACAGACAAGATATTCCAACAGAATAATAAAGAATGGAATAACAGAAAAAATTTACCATGTATGCGGTACTTCGCATAGACAGGTTATTCCAACATAATAATAAAGAATGTAATAACAGAAGAATTTCACCATGTATGCGGTACTTCGCATAGACAGGTTAATCTAACATAATAATAAAGAATGGAATAACAATAGCTCTCTTCATGAATACGAAAGAAATAATACCCCTTATCTTAGAAGAAAATTGGATACTGGAATAGTGAGGTAGCAGACTTCTCTTCTTCTTTCACTCTATAATAATTGGTCTTGTGAGACTTAGTGAATTAGTGAGAAATGAAGGAAGAATAAGCTTCTATTTATAAGAAAATATAGTTTTAATAATTACACATTTTAGGGCTCAAAATATTACAGTATAATACCTTTCTCTTTTTCTTCATTTTTAATTTAGTCATGCAAGTATTATCAAACTTGCACCACCTCCCCTAATAGTAAATCATGTGAATTAATTGTTCATTCATGTGACTCAATAGTATAATCATGTGAAAAAACTAATTACAGTATAGTACCTCTATCTATACCTCTATTTTTAACTTAGTCATGTAAGTATTATCAATCTTACACCAACTCCCCTAATAGTACAAGAATATAAATCAATAGTACACACATGTGAATAAATAGTTATAATCATGTTAATTAATAGTAATTAATTGCTCATTTATTCAGTTAATTATCCGATTGGTCAATAAAACCTCCAGAAATTAATTATTATCGAAATAAATATCGATTTCCACTAACACTAATGTGATACCCCAAATTTTATGAATAAAGATTTAAACTTCTCGAAATATTTTTTTAATATTATGGTGTGAATTTGATATAATGTTATAGTTGTGGATGATATTTATAAATTTTGCAAAGTATGCAAGTTGTTATAAAATATTCGTTTGGTTGGGGAATATTCTTTTTGTCGGGAATATCCGTATGACGGCACAATCATTGGTGAACCCACAACGGAAGTATTAGCGTAGTAAGAAAACGATAGAATTATCTTTTTATAAAATAACAGCGAAAGTGTTACCGTTAAAACTGTTGAACTACCCGGTAGTAAAAGTACAGTAATACGCGTGGTTGCATAGTAGCACACGATATTAGTTATTTATGCTTACGTGAGAAGTCACTCAGTTATACTCAATTATTGCTATAGTAATTGCTGCATCAAATCTCTCATATTATTGATTCGATTATTATCACAGTATTATCTGCATAATATGTTATATTATTAAATCAATAATTGAGACGACAAAGTTATTTATATTATTAAATTATAATATTTACAATGTCTAGAAGTTTTGTCAAGGAGAGGTTTGGTCACCTAATTGAGCGCCAATAGGGAGAAATCCTTATTAAAAAGCCCCCTCTTTCCTGGGAACGACCTAGTTGTTAAATATTGTGAGTTATAATATTAATGATGAATAAGTTCGTGTTGATTAAAGATAAATTTGATAGTTCTATTGTGTTGAAATTATTTGTGCTAGTGGAAATCGACATTTATTTTGATAATAATTGATGTCTGGAGGTTATATTGTTCAATCAGGTATTCGGAGTACTTTTCATGTCGGAGTACTATTCATGAGTTACTATTCACGAGTTACTATTCATGGGATACTATTCACCCAAAAAATATATTTCTTTTCAGTCTAAATTATTTTTGGGTACAATATTATTCTATGAGGAGATGTGTTAATTTTTCAGACCGTTGGTTGAAATTATAATAGTAAATCAATATGGATCGTTGATTTAAAGTTTTAATAGTAACTTATCCCTTCAGTTTTTCAAGAGTTATTTGTCCCTTTAGTTTTCTAAGAGTTATTTGTCCCTTCAGTTTTTCAAGAGTTATTTGCTCCTTCGGTGTTTCAAGAGTTAATGGCCCCTTCGTAAATAGTAGTTGTCTCTTTAATATTACCAAGAGTCATTTTGACCATTCGTTAAGACCAAGAGCCACTTTCAGTTCTTCTATAAATAGAAGCTCATTCCTTATTATTTCTGACGAATTCACTGAAACTCTAGAGAGAGAAACTATAGAGAGAAAGAAGAAAAGTATTCTGCTACTTCACTTTTCCAATATCCATTTTCTTCTAAGGTAAGGGATATTATTTGTTGTATTCTTAAGGGGTATTATTTCTTTCGTATTCATAAAGAGAACTTCTGTTATTCCATTCTTTATTATTATGTTGGAATAACATGTATATGCGAAGTACCGTATACATGGTGAAATTCTTCTATTATTCCATTCTTTATTATTATATTGGAATAACCTGTATATGCGAAGTATCGCATACATGGTGAAATTCTTCTGTTATTCCATTATTTATTATTATGTTGGAATAACCTGTATATACGAAGTACCGCATACATGGTGAAATTCTTCTATTGTTCCGTTCTTTATTATTCTAGCGAAATATCCTGTCTGTGCGTTTACGCCGGACCTGATTTCATTATTTATTATTCTGTCGGAATATCCTGTATGTGCGTTACGCATGACCTGGTTCCATTATTTATTATTCTGTTGGGAATAACCTGTCTGTGCAGTCTATCGCACGCATGATGAATCATTCTGTTATTTTATTCTTTATTATTCTGTTGGAATAACCTGTCTATGTGGATTACCACATGCATGGTGAATGATCCTTTGTATTCATTCCTTATTAAATTGTAAAAATAATCTGTATACGTGGATTATCGCATGGCGGGTGAAAATCCATTTGCAGTTTCATATATTCTATTATACTCAGTTGGTTAAAGTTTTGGCTTTTATATTCCTTGAAATTAGTGGAATATCCTGGATATTTGCGCTTCAACCAGTATCTTTTTGTGGAAATATTTTTCTGAGCATTCTTGAATTTTTCTCAACAAAGTAGTATCATGTTGACAATTTGGACATTATTGAGTTCAGTATAAATTAACTTATAAATCGTTAAAACTTATTCTTGAACTTGTTTAATTAAATTATTAGGTCAGTGTCATGATGAGTTATGTTGATTATTATGTGAAAACATGGAAGTTTCTTAGAAATCACAAAGGGTTGAAAATCAGATTTTGGTAAAAATAGAGTATGAAATTAAATTGACCATATCTCCTATTATATTTTGAATTTTTGAGTGTGGTCAAGTTCTAGAGTTAGATCTGTGAGTTTTTTAACTTATCCAAGTGGAATCACTAGAAAAGGTGTTGTAGATTTTTGTGTGGACTGATTTTAGTAAAGGAGTCAAAAACTGTAAATTACCAAAAAGGCTACTGCCCAGAAGTTTAAAAAGTCATTTTCGGCCACTTAGCTAGTGAAATAAATTCCGGCCTTTTGGGACTTGAAAATATATGGTATAAAGTACCTCCTGTCCAAAAATGAGCTCATTCTGACTTAAAATGAGCAAGTTATGACTATTTTAATATTTAGGTTTTTTCGACGAAAAATGCTATAACCGGAGTTTTATAACTCCGATGACCATAAAATTTAAACTGGAAGCTCACATTAACATGTGTAAGATCCTACCAAGATTTGGGAATTTCTGGAGTTAAACTTGAGGTAGCTAATTTCTTAAGGAATTAATTAGAAATTGATTTTGGAAAAATACTTAAGGGAGTTGAAAAATTATAAAAAAATACTTGTTGTGTATGAAATATACATATGTTTGGACAAAGGATAGAAAAATAACAAGTTTATTTGGTAATTTTTATGAAAATAGTTTAGTTACGAACCTATGAGTTAAATATGTTATGTGAAGTAACAAAAATTAAAAAAATAGGATTTTATGGCTTGAGAATCCTATATAGGGTATATGCAGATTTTTGATAAGAGATTTAATCATTGGTGATGAAATCTTAGGAGTATGGCATTTTTGAATGATTAAATGCATTATTTGTTAAAGTATAAACAATTGAAATAAATTGTTTATAAGTTTAAGAAGTGATTAAAATATTGTTATAATATTAATAATATTAGATTATGAGTTTATTAAGTGATTGATAATATTTAGATAAATTTAAAGTCTTTAATATTTATCCTTATTTTCATTTGATTAATGCTTATATCATTGTCATCATTATCATGCTTATATTGTGATGAAAGTCATCTTTGACTTACGTGCATAGATGGACTTGGTATGATTATGACCAGGGATTATTCGGTATAATCATGACCGTAATGTGACGAATGATGTGGTGAAAGTCCTCAGTGGCCTGTAGCGCATTGATGGATAATTTTTGGTATGATTATGACCAGGATTATTTGGTATAGTCATGACCATTGATGATTTAATGAATATCCTTGGCCCGTAGTGCAGGGATGATTCGATGATGTAGTTTATTTATTAAGCTGAGTCTCAGCGATAAAAGTGATGAAAAACCTTTTTAAATCATAAAAGATAGTAGATTTTATTCTCTACTTGACTCTTTTAATAGATTACTTGTTCCGCTGCAGTTAAACTTGATGTCTATTATATTTTATCAGTTTAACATTGTTGAAGACTATTGATAATTTTTTCTGCATTATCTTAGTCATAATATTTCTTATTGGGCTAGTTGAGCTCACCCTTTCTTTCACTGTTCTCTTCAGGAAATGAGAATATAGCTGGGACGAGTCGGGAAAAGGAGTGACGGTCCAGATGATAGCATTAGTAGTCCTCACTATTCTGTTAAATAGTGTGACAATAAATGTAATGAAGACTCCTTTGAGTGTGAATATTATCTGGATGACAATATTCCTATTAAAACTCTCAGTTTATGTATTGTCATATATTACAAGATGGTTGTATAATTAAGTTTGTATTTATATTATGTACCATGTATCTGACGACCCAAGATGGGTGATGTATATCTATTTTGGGGGCGTCACAGCTAATAATTCCCACAAAATAGAACTATCAATTTCATCTTTAATCAACACGAACTTATTCATCATTAATATTATAATTCACAATATCTATTCTGTAGGAAATTTAATTCTCTACAACTTTGTAGAAGAAAGTTTTTCCAAATTCCAATTAGAAAATGTCCGAAATTCATATACGGATGATTTTTAATACCTTCATTCCAACAAAATACTGATTAAACACTTCAACATTAACTCCTTCATTTATATCCACACAAAATAAATATTTTCCTATCCATCCACATAGAATAAATATTTCCTTATCATATAAATCAATAATTAATTAATCACAAATAATATTATAGAATCACAATTATGACAATGAAGTCGTTCCCAAGAAAGAGGGGGCTTTTCGATAAGGATTTCTCCTTACTGGGGTGTAATTAGGTGACCAAATCTCTCTTTAGACAGAACTTCTTTAGACATTGTCAATAATGTTATCTAATAATATTATTCAAATAATATGAATTATTGATCTGATAATGGGAGATACTGTGCAGTGACAATTATTGAAACAACAATAATATAAAATATCAACGTAGCAATTATTGAATCAATAAAATAAAATATTGAACAGTAATTACTGTAACAATTATTGAGTAGTGCCTTTTTACGTAAGAGTCAATAATCCAACAAAACTATGCAATACCGTGTGTGTAAGACCCCGAATTTTATGAAATAAAAGTATTCAATTTTCTTATAATTATTATTCTATTTAATAAATGGTTAAATTGATGAAGGGTTAAATTTAAGGGTGATATCTGAAAATTTTTTAAAGTAAGCAAGTTGATATAAAATATTCGTTGTGTCGGGAAATATTCTTTTTGTCAGAGAATATCCGTACGACGACACCATCATTGGTGGACCCCACAACAGAATAACTGTCAAAATTAGAAAACGATAGAAATATCTTTTTATAAAAATAACGGTGAAAGTTTTACTGTTAAACTGTTGAAATACCCGGTGGTAAAAGAACAGTAATACGCGTGGTTGCATAGTAGCACACGATATTGATTATTGATGCTTACGTGAGAAGTCACTCAGTTATACTCAATTATTTCTACAGTAATTGTTGCATAGTATCTCACGTTATTTGATTCAATTATTGTCATAGTATCATTTACATAATATTTATTATTAGTAAATCAATAATTGAGACGACAAAGTTATTCATATTATTATTTGTAATATTGACAATGTCTAGAAAGTTCTATCGAGGAGAGGTTTGGTCACCTAATTGCGCGCCAATAGGGAGAAATCCTTATCGGAAAGCCCCCTCTTTCCTGGGAATGATCTGGTTGTTAAATATTATGAGTTATAAGATTAATGATGAATAATTGTTAATAGATTAAAAATATATTGATTAAAGATAAATGATTTGTGGTAATTATTTATTCAATTTTTGATATAAATAGAGGGGTTTGTTATGAGGTGTTTGTTATAAGTTTGACTTATTATTCCATGAGGAGATATGCTAATTTTTCAGATCGTTGGTTGAAATTATAATAGTAAATCAATATGGATCGTTGGTTAAAGATATAATAGTAAATCAGTATGGACCGCTGGTGGAAAGTTATAATAGTAAATTAATATGGATCGCTGGTTTAAAGTTTTAATAGTAAATCAGTATAGACCGTTGCTTTAAGTTTTAATAGTAAATCAATATGGACCGTCCGTTTAAAAGTAAATTAATCTGGGCTGTTCATGAATTAGTTACTATTCAGTCCTTTTTCCTATAAATAGAAGCTCATTCCTTCATTATTTCTTACGAATTTACTGAAACTCTAGAGAGAGAAACTATAGAGAGAAAGAAGAGGAGTATTCTGCTACTTCCCTACTCCAGTATTCAATCTTCTACTAAGGTAAGGGGTGTTATTTATTTTATATTCGCTTACGATATTATTTTTTGTATTCGTAAGGAATATTATCTTCGTTCAATACTCGTAAGGGGTATTATTTCTTTCGTATTCATTAAGAGAGTTATTTTCTTTCAATACTCATAAGGGTTGTTATTCCATTTTTTATTATTCTATGGGAATAACCTATCTACGCGGACTACCGTATGCATGGTGAAATCTTTTATTATTCCATTCTTTTAATATTCTGTGGGAATAACCTGTCTACGCGGACTACCGCATGCATGGTGAAATCTTTTGTTATTCCATTCTTTATTATTCTGTGGGAATAACCTGTCTACGCGAACTACCGCATGCCTGGTGAATAACCCTTCGTGTTCAATTGTTATTAAATTGTGGAAATGATCTGTCTACGCGGACTACCGCATGACAGGTGAAAATTCATTTGCAGTTTCGTATATTATTTCTTTTCATATTCTTAAATCTAAGCTTACTATGGTAAGTATTGCTTCTATAATTCCTGAAATTAGTGGAATATCCTTGAGTTTTGTGCTTCATCCAGTATCGTTTCATTGAAATATTGATCTGAACTTTCTTATTAAATATCAATATTTTCACCTGGAGTACTATTCGCAGGTTACTATGCACTCGGTTACTATTCACTCGAATATTATTCACCCGAGGATTCGGGGTACTTTTCATACCGAGTTACTATTCACGGGTTATTATTCACGAGTTACTATTCACGAGGTACTATTCACCCGGAGTACTATTCATGACAAAAATTGACTTCTTTTCGGTCCAAATCATTTTTGATACAGTATTATTCTTGAATTTTACTCCACAAAGCAGTATCATGTTGACAATTTGGACATTATTGAATTCTAGATAAATTAAATTATAAATATTTAAAAATATATCCTTTACTTTCTTTTAATTGAATTCTTATATATATCATTGTCATTATCTTCATGCTTATATTATGATGAAGGTCATCTGTGACTTACGTGCATAGATGTACTATTGATTGGTATGATTATGACCAGGGATTATTAGGTATAATCATGACCGTAATGTTACAATTAATGTGGTAAAAGTCCTCATTGGCCTGTAGTGCATTGATGGACAGTTGTTGATTTGATCATAACCATTGATGAAAACGCGAATATCCTTGGCTCGTAGTGCATGGATAATTCGTGGTCGTGATCCTAATAAATATCCTTGGCCCGTAGTGCAGGGATGATTCGATGATGTGGTTTATTTATTAAGCTGAGTCTCAGCGATAAAGTTGATGAAAAACTTTTTAAATCATAGAAGATAGTAGATATCATGCTTCACTTGACTCTTCTACTGGATTGCTTGTTCTGCTGTAGTTAAACTTGATGTTTATTGTATTTTATCAGTTTAACACTGTTGAAGGCTAACAATAATTTATCCTGCATTATCTTAGCCATAATATTTCTTACTGGGCTAGTTGAGCCCACCCTTTTGCTTTCATTGTTCTCTTCAGGAAATGAGAATATAGCTGTGACTAGTCAGGGAACAGAGTGATGGCCCAGATGTTTGCATTAGTAGTCCTCACTATTCTATGAGATAGTGTGATAATAATTGTAATGAGGACTTATTTTTTAGTTTGAATACTATCTAGAAGACAATATTTGTATTAAAACTCACAGCTTATGTTTTGTCGTATTCTACACGACACTTATCAGTTGTATAAATTAAGTTGTATTTGAATTATGCACTATGTATTTGGCGACCCAAGATGGGTGATGTATACCTATTTTGGGGGCGTCACAGTGTGCTACTGTGCAACCACGCGCATTACTGTATTTTAACAAGTTTTCTTTATCTGACCATTTTCATTATGGGGCCCACAAATGGCTGCCCCATCGTACGAATATTCCCCAAAAGCAAGAATATTCCACGACCAAACGAATATTCCCCGACAATAATGAATATTTTATAACCATTTGCTTATTTTGCAAAATTTGCACATTTCACCCATAACCAAAGCATTATATCAAATTAACACCTTATTATTCAAAATAATAATTAGAGAAAAATTGATTTTATTTATAAAACAGTTGGGGTCTTACATGGTCTATCTGACCACACTAAGGAATGATGAAGCAGAAAACTTCAGTCAAGAAGATTCAACCAGCAGAAGGCTTAAGACATTTCAGAAAGGTCTCTGATAGAACTCCTATTCGTCAAAGCATGTCCTTGAAGACTTGCTGAGCTAACATGAATAAAGCTCATATGGCTGCTGATCTCTATATCCCCAAGATAAAAAGGGTCTTATATGCTCAATCATGCAAAGCATATCATATAAGAATAATCTTCAAGGAAGTTCACATCAGAGGATCATCGAGCATTAATCATGAGGAACTCTTTACAGATGCAGAACTCCACAAGTACAAACCGTCAAAGAAGACAACATTCGTAGTTTTGTCAAACTATCGTAGAGTGATCAGAAGGAGATATACAAGGCTACCTTCTAATGCACATGAAGAAGAAAAACTCACACCTCTCTAAGAAGATAGTATCAACTATGGGGGAGCAGTGATCCGCTAAAGAACAGCAACATTAAAAATATCATAAATATACTATGAAGCAATGTACTAGTTACAGAGTCCCAAAACTTTGTGGCTGATGAACCAAATGAATATCCACAGTCAGTAGGAACGTCTCAAAACGTACTACTGATAACCTTGTCAGCCACCCAACTCAAAATCATGAAGTGCCTACAATTAAACATCTGATCATAGTGTAAGAGCAGGAGGACACCACGATTATAGCCAAAACAAATGTTTAAAGTTGGTAGAGGAACTCCCTAACAAAAAAGGTCAAATGAGATATCAGTACAAATCACTTCTAAAGTTTTTAATCTGGAAAGCGCCTCAGGGATAAACCTGACCCTTAGTTCACTCTAAGAGGTTGACCCTTCCTGAGCTACCTTAACCCAGAAGGAATGCTTAGTCAAGTTCATCTAAAGGACCAGGTCAGACAACGATCGTAGAGTAGATTCTGAAGTAAACTCAATGATCGTAGTGCAACCTCAATGATCGTAGAGTAGGGTCGAAGATCGCAGTCTTCCCAGAGGATATACTAGCTCATAGGGAGCTCGGAAGAAATAGACACATGCCCAACTATAAAGATCGTGAGGAGATAAGTACGAATACAGTTTGGAAAAACATCTTCCAAACTCACCTCAGAACTTTAGTGCCCAAACTGTCTTGGGGTACATCAGTGGTAAAGCTATGTAAATTCAAGATGAGGATTAGTGTCAAACCATCTACTAAAGCATTTCTCAGAAGACGATCGTTGAGTCGACAAAGAAAATTGTAGAGTCTATAGCTACCTCACCAAGCTACTCTACGTACTGAAAAGGTCAACGATCAATCCACGTCAGTAACGCCTATTTTCTTAAAAGGAACATCAAACTGAAAAGTTTATGGGGAGTTACAGTTTCTTACTGGGCATCGTGCAATCAATGAATGGTTGACACATCATAGCTTATATAGAATCAGAAGGAACTGTCATAAAGATAAATTCAAATCTCAAACAAGTTACCAGAAGCTATTGAACTTCTCTCCCTCTCTTTTTCAAACCCTAAAATCCTCTTCATAGCCTAAATCCATTGACCCTCCAGAGCCTTGCCCAAATCACATTCAACTATCTCTCATAAGACTCCCTAAATCAAATACCCATATTCTTTGAACTCTTCAAATGGCAGATTGGCGAGTAATCACTGGCATTCAGCTCGAAACCAAGATGTTTGGGAAATCCAAAAAGAAGTTCAGAGATATTCTTGAACTTATGAAGAATGCTGGATTCTCAGAATGTCTTAAGGCAAACACTAGAATATATGATGAACTGGTTAAGGAGTTTTACTCAAACGCATCGATAAATCCTGGAACCCTTTCTACCAAGGTTAAAGATCAGATTCTAAAGCTGAAATCGTCTGACATTAATCAATGCTTAGGCCTTCCTGACCTAGGACTGAAAAGCCTTGATGAGATCGACACTGAACAAGCAAAGAAGATTATGGTATACAAAAGAAACCCTAGTTTGAAGGACATGAAGAAAAAGTAGTTTCTTGAAGAATTCGAGTTTCTTGCTGAGATAGTGGGCAAATGTATACTATGCAAGGATACTGCATATGACACTGTGATTGATCAACAACTAAAGATTATGTCTGTAATAGTTCTGAAGAAGCGAATAAACTTTGGAGTTATCTTGTTCGATCAAATTTCCAAATGGCTGGAAAAGGCTGAAATAAAGAAGTCTACAGATAAATCCCTTACAAAGGTTTTTCATGGAAGACTCTTGAGCATTGTACTGAAGAAGAAATTGGGAAGCAAGATCAAGGATGATGAGGGAGAACCACTAAACGTTTATAAAGTCACGTCTCCACAGCTATTTGTAAACTGGAAG
Source organism: Panax notoginseng (assembly GCA_016801055.1). NCBI lineage: Eukaryota > Viridiplantae > Streptophyta > Magnoliopsida > Apiales > Araliaceae > Panax > Panax notoginseng. The sequence continues at coordinate 44,086,032 of CM029012.1, forward strand.
AAAAATCCCAAGGAAAAAAGGAGGCTAATAATAACTAGGAGCAGCAGCAAGGTCTCTGCAAAGAAGAGGAAGGCACAAGAGGTGGAAAGCTATTAATCTGATGACTTTATACCAGTAGCAACCACACCAGCAAAGAAGAAGTCTAAGGGTGTAAAGAAAACAGAGGCTCCACCAAGAAGTCTCTCCACTGACAACAAGGAAGCAGAAGAAGAAAAGGTCTCAACTGCAGAAATTCCAAAGATAAGAAGTAACAGATTACTCCAAGGGCCATCCAAAAAGAAAGAAAAGGTGATAAAGAAGTCAACCCCAATTCCCTAAGAAAGTCTATCTTTCAAGGATGAGAGCGTAGAGTCAGAAGATGAGAAGGGAACTGAAAGTCTCAAGATTGAGTCCCCAAAGAGCAAGTCTGGAAATGAAGAAGAATGTACAAGCCCTATGGCTAACTCTCAGAGCATCCACTCTGATGATTAAGAAAGGTTGCAAGATGACACAACTGCATCTCCAACTACAAACACTCTAATAAGTTCACATGATGGTTCCAGAGATGTTGAGTCTAAAGAAGAAGGACATGCCCCTACTAATGCTGAACTTCAAGGAAGCATGTCTGGTGATTCAGAGGCTTCAGACTCTGAAGAAGGAGAAAAGTCTGACTCTCTTATAGCTGAACCCCCAAGGAGAAGAAAGAACAACAGACTGCTTGCCAAATCTGTGCCAAAGAAGCAAGATGAACACTCTACTGCAATTATTGAAGTTAGTGATGGTGAGTCTGAATCCAAGGAAGAAAATGCTGAAGAAGGATTCACTGATGAATCTGATGAAAGAAGTCAGCATGATTCAAGCTCAGAAGGTGAAGAAATGGAGAAAGATTCTGGTTCTGCAAATCAGGAATCAAAGGAACCAGCATATTATCATGTCCTCTCTCCAGCAAAAATCAGCAGAAGAATAGTGGTGAAAGTTTTTGATGAACCACCAGAAGTACCAGCAGAAAGATGGGTAAACTATGGTAATGAACAGCTCAAGGTTGTGAGGATGACTGCATATGAAGTGTTTAAAAATTGGAACAACATGGAGTTAGACTGCACTACTATCCTCTACAATCCTGATGACCTTCTGATGAGATGTTTTTCCCCTTGGATGCCTTGGTTAAAGGCATATACTGAAAAGGATGGAAGTTACTTCAGCTGGTGCTACTCTCAGTTTCCAAGCTTGGAGCTGGTGTCACAGAACTTCCCAATGGTGAAGAGATTTGCAACCATGATGATCAAAGACCAGCCTCACTACAAAGTCTACTGACATGCTGATAACCATTACATTCCCCATGATAGTAGAGTGGGTTCTGATGGCAGAAGGATCATGGCTAAGGACATGATCGTAGAGTCCCTTCACTCTATCACTAAAAATGATTAAGTTCAGCTTGAGAAGCTTCCCTCTGCCCAAGCACAGTTATCTGACATTCCTTCATCCTCCACCAATGATTGGCACTCAACGATTTATCATATTCTCACTGCAATCTATTCAAGAATGGAAATCGTGGAGCCCGGTCTAGTTCTCAACAAAAGCCTGCCCAACCACATGACCAAACTCCTACGAAGCAGGAGTTATTAAAAAATTCTGATGAGTTGGCTGAGAAGATATCTCTCATCACTGAAGAGTCAAAGATGTTGACAGAAGTAGGAGACAATGCAGCTCAAGAAAGACTTTAAGCCACTATATCTGATATATCTCTCAAAATCAAAGAGAGAGATCAAATCTATCTGAAGGCTATGAAAATGATCAAAAGGCAAAAGCTCTATGAGCACAAAAGGAAAATGAAGAGCAAATCCTATCCCTCTCTGAAAAAATTGACAATCTAAATCAGTCTCTCTCCCTGCAAATTGAGTTGAGCCAACAAGAACTTAAGATTGAGGTTGGTAACTCATCTTACCTGATGGAGCAACTAATGTCCAACATAGAGCAGCTTTCACAAGTGATTAGTGACAAAAAGGGGGAGAAAAAGAGACATAGGAAGAAGCACTCAAGGAGGAACAAGGAGAAAAGAAGCAAAGAAGACAAGAAGGCTAAGAAGAAGGCAAAGAAGAAGATAGCAGCATCAAAAGCAGAATCATCATCTGAGAGGGAGCCAAAGAATGATGATCCTATGAATGCAGAGTTTGAGGGGGACCCAGAAAAAGAAGAAGAGCATGAGTCCCAGGGGGAGCAGGAGCAAAGAGATCAAACAGATGAATAGCTAATCAACAGACATCCTGGAAATACACATGGAGCCAAAAAGGTACATTTCTAACTAGTCAGGTTTGTTCTGGATCCAGGATGTAAAGTGTCATAGTTTATGTAATTTTCATATTAATATCAATGGCATTCATGATTATCTATTTTAGGAATACAGTTGCTCACTGTATATAAGATTCATTCATCTCATGCATATGCACTAATTATTTTTGTCATTATCAAATAGGGGAATATTGTCAGGAATAAGCATGTGAATGATATTCCTATTTATATATGATTTGATTATGATATATATGAATGAATATCCAAGTATGCTTGCATCAAGAAAAGCTGTAAAGTACTTTAATAGATAATAAGAAAATATGTACAAAGACTTAGAATGAATTGATTAAATGTGTTAGGTTGATCCTACATAAGCAAAATAGCTTTGTAAAGTTCTTAAAAAGAAATGATGTACAAGGACTATAAATATAGAAAGATCAAGCTTGTTAGGTTGATCTTATAATGTAATAGATAGGCTTGTATGATCGTTGAGCACTACACCAGAAATTGTAGTTTGCCAGGAGAGTCAAGAAAAATTCAAGAGCTATCAAGGCGGAATCATAGTCTGCAAGATGGTAGATCTTGGAGTTCGTCGACTGTCAGGAGAGACGAGGAAGGATCGTAGTGTGTCGAGAAGAACTTCCTCGGAGTCGTAGTCTGCTGAGGAAGTTATGTTCAGAATCGTAGAGACAGCCTGTCTACAAGCTGACCGAGCATATGCCGAAGCCAAGTCAAGAATCGTAGACTACACTCGGAGTCGTAGAGTATACTGATCATATCAGAGGCAGAGATCGTAGTCTAGAAAGATCAGATGAAGACAACAAGCATAAAGATAGAAATCATAGAGTGTCAAGATCTGATCTCGGAGTCATAGTGTCTGCACAGCAGAAGCTGAATCGTAGAGTGCAGAACAAAGGCCTCAACATAGGTGCTCACAATGCCAAGACAAAATCGTAGAGCAAATACGATTCTCAACAAATAAGCACTCCCAGAATATCCAAAGTGTGAAGCCTCTGGTCTAAGCTGCAAAGATACATCTCACCTGAAGGAAACCAGAGAGCACTCAACGAATGACATTCAAGCTAACAGAAGATCTAAGCACCTACCCAATCAGCATCTAGATTGAGTTGTGAAGCCATTTTAGATAAAGTCTTCCACAAGATGATCAGAAGAAGACTTCAGTCAAAGTAACTGACTAAGGATAGTCAGCAAGTGCAGTAGCTGTCAAGTGAACAGAAGACAAAGATCTTGGAAGAAACCAGGATCGTAGTGTTTGCCAAATAAAGCAGGAACTGATGAAGTGTACACAGAGATATTGGTCAGCTTATGAAGAACAAGGCTAAAGTGATTAAGCATTGGGTCAGTCCATTGATGATAAGTGAACAGGAGATCACAAGGAGAAAGCGAGCTGGGCATGCCACAAATCTGAAGTGTCTTGCTATTCAGAGGAGTCCAGAACAAGGAGTCAAGCTGTCAGTTACTAAGATTAGTCTAAGCAAACAGAAGTGTTGAAACACTACACAAGAAAAGGAAGAGGTTTCTACATTGAAGATTCGATGAACACTTTTCAGGATCATAGTGTTGACTCAACCTGTCAAGGAGCAACATTCAACAGGACACTGTGATCATGTCCTAGAACAGCTGCATCAGAATCGTAGAGTTCGGTCAACTGAAGATTGAAGCATTGGCAACGGTTCAATCTGAATATTGATATTCGAACAGAGCTTATTGAGAGCATCGATGCAAAAGGACAACCTCTGATCTAGAAATCAGAGAGAGGAAATAAAGTCGATTACTTGCCTAAGACATCAAAGTGATATCTCTGACAGGGTAGGTGAAACAGTAGACTGCAGTGTCAGAAAGTCATAAAAGGGATGTCATGTCACATTTGCAATCTACACCAAATAACTCGAGATCTGCGAAGCAATTCATATAGCATTGAACGGCTATATACCAACGGGAAGATTGGGAAGGAGTATATATCAGCCAGAGCTTCAAAGATCTAAAGACTGCTGAAGTTGCTAAGTTACAGAATCGTTGAGTTGTTGAAATGTTATTATTGACTCTACGAGTTCCACCATAACTAAACAGAACAAGTCTCAGTGACAGTGAGATTACAGAGGTGAAAGTGAATCGACTTTGAAGAAGGACTCAAATAGACTAAAGCTTCACTCAACAAAGATGAGAATGCCACTGAAGATGGCAGCTAAGCTAAGAAATGAGAAAGAAAAGAAAATAGCATTCAGAAAAGTGGCAGAGCATAAAGAAGATCCAGAGAGCCACTCTACGAATCACCATGAACCTAAAGCTAAATCAGAACAAGTACAGAACCATATCTGCCAACCAGTCAAGAAGGATTCAGGGAATGCTAAGTGCCAGACGAAGTCTACCAAAAGCTCAAACACTTAGCAAACCCAAATGGTGATGGTGCACAGTTGACATCGTATGAAGATGAGCATAACAGAATGAAGATCAGCTACACCAAAGAAGATATGGTCCAGACTCGAAGCAGAATGCAAAGAGGACCACGCCAAGCTGCTAAGTACAGTAGCAACTCAGCACTAACAACAACAACAACTACAACAAGAAGCCAGGGCCTGAGGGGTCCTTGTCCGGAGAGACTAAATGAAGTTCCAATCCTGCTGGACTTGAAGAGTTCCTAGGGAACTAGAGAAGTTCCAAGGCTGCTGGCCTTGAAGAGTTCTTAGTGAAATGAAGTTCCATGGCTGCTGGCCTTGAAGGAATCTTAGTGATTCAGGGTGCTGCCCTTCCTTAGTGGAAATCCTGTTAGTTGAAAGCAGAAGAGTGGATTAGGAGCTTGAGTCTCTGAACCACTTAAAATCCCTTGTGTCTTTTACTTTATGTCATTTATATTATGTACCTAACTGCTATAACTTTTATGCACGTATTAACTGCTTACAACTTAACTAACTCTAAGAATAATGTATGTATAATTATGAATATATCAATGAAGGGGATCTTTTACTTATTCCGCTGTGCTTGAAAAGATTCTTATGTTTGTCATATGCTAAATCATTAGCAATACAAAATAAACGAGAAAAGTATTTGAGATTAAAAAGGATCTATTCAACCCCCCCTTCTAGATCTATTGTGTACCTACTGAGAACTAACAAAGTTGTATTTGAATTCTGTACCATGTATTTGGCCACTCAGAATAAGTTGTGTATACTTATTTTGGGGGCGTCACATGCTATACTGAGAGTAGATCATCTGTCTCCATTTTTCATGTTCCTCTTGTGTCCCCCACTTAAATTTTGACACCTGACCTCTAATTTAATTTTAGAGTTAATTGGTGTTAAGTAAGAGGTCATGTGTCAAAATTTAAGTGGGGGACACAAAAAAGACATGAAAAATAGGGACAAAAAATCTGCTCTCTGTTATACTGTAATATATTACATACACTCCTAAGTCTTCTAATACATTTTAATGTTACATAGTTTCTTAAACAAAAATAGAGAATAATTTAAATATTATATTTAATGTAATAACTTTATTATATAAAAATAATTTACTCTCACAAATTATTTAATATATTCTATTTAATATATGTTTGTCATTTGATAAATCATTTTTATTTACATGTAATATATATATATATATATATATATATATATATATATATATATATATATTATTTCCTTTTTTCCATTATAAATTGTTTATAACAATTTAGTAAATATATTAAATATAAATTACTATATTTACCATATTATATACATCCGCAAATTACATTATTCATAATCATCCATACCATGCAATATGATATATTATTAAAATAATAATAAAATTTCATTCTATTAAATTTTTATTTTAATATTTTTCCTAAATTTTGGATCGTCACAAGTTTCATGAAAGAATATGGTTTTTGGAGTTTTGAGATTTTTGGGCTGTTAAAAAGATGAATGTGTTGTGATTTTTGAATTTTGAAATTTTTTAGTTTCATGGTAGATAGGGAAGATGATAAAGACAGGAAAGATGATGAAGATGGGCTTGGATTTTTTATTCTTTATTGGGCAAATTAATGTAATGAATCTATTGTTGGTGTTTGATATATTTGATAAGTTTGATAGATCATCATTTGAAGATAATGAATGATTTGGAGTTTTTGGATTTGAAATTTTTGGGTTTCATGAATTGGGGATGATGAATATGAGGTTTTTCATTTTCTATTTTTTTCCAAATACATTTAGATTTGTATTAAGGAGTATGAATGTATTAACTTGATATTTAATTGGTTTTAAATTAATTTTATACGGTCAAATATATAAATATACGGTTAAACCGTACTTATACTCCCTCTACCGTAACACGTGACAATTCAGGCCACTTTTCTGGCCGAAAATAATAAAGGGTCACTTATGGTTACTGAACAACACTTTGGACAGCGAGGTGAGAGTTTTTAAATTTTGGGGTACCAAGTGAAAAATAATACATATTTCAGGGTAATTATGCAATTAACCCTAAAAAATTAAACCCACAGATTAACTTGTGATCTCAAAAGTATCAATTTCTAGTTGCATAGCTTCATAATAATTCTGTAAAGCTTCCGCATAATTTCATTCGGATTGAGCTGACATTCGTTACGGTCGTCATTCAATTCAAAGAATCTTCGTTCCAGAACCATACATGAGATTTTCATATCATACGGCTCCTCTTTTATATGCATAATGAAAATAAAACAAGGAATCAAAAAAGATGAAAATATTCTCATTATGAACTAAGCAGGGCTAATGTTTTTACAAGAAGTCTCTAACCAACGACCTTCCTGCAAGAGATCATTTGATCTCCTTCCATACCTCACAAGCAACAATTAGTTCAGGGCTCCATTTAGCAGCCTCGCGGATAATTTCATTACCTTCACGAGCAAGATCACGTCCCTCATTACGAGCTTGTACACATGCTTCTAGAGCTACTCGATTAGTTACGGCATCGGGTGCATTTCCCCAAGAGTGTCCTAAAGTTTTTCCGCCGAACTGTAGTACGGAATCATCCCCAAATATCACGGTCAGATCAGACATATGCCAAACGTGAATACCTCCAAAGCCACGGACAAAACACCTAGTAAAGAGACCCAATCTTATAAGGTTTTTTTTTGCGTGGGGTTAGGGTTAGGGTTACGGTTGGGGTTGGGGTTGGGGTTGGAAGGGGAGCATAACATTTTATATAATCTTGTAAGATTTAAATATGAATTAGTACCCTAAACTATAGGTCATATTTCACTTCGATGATCCACCTTTCAATTTTGTCAATTAGGTGATTAAACTATCAATTTTTTTCAATTACAACAAATTGAACACGCCACGTCAGAAATTGCTGATGTGGCTAATTGTGTGGGGTCTTAAGCAGCTTATGTGGCAAAAAAAACTATTTTTTATTCATTACATAAACAAATCTGTTTAAATAAAGGGCAAAATCGTCAAAACCTAACTTAAAATCCCTAATCTGAGCTCCAGCAGATATGTCAATTTTTCGGCGACCGTGGTCTTTGATGAATTACCATTTTGACGGCCTATTTGCGATGCAACTTTGAGCGTTGATTTGTCTATTAAGAGGACACAATTCTCCCTATGGTGACAATCAAATGATGCAAATACTGAGTCGACGGAGTCCGCAATGGCGCTGACTCGTGCCTTATAGATTCGTGGATCAGACGGGTCCGTCCACTCAGCTGAACCGACTAGACGACCATTTACGAAGTTATAGAACTGGAGTGCGGAGTCTATGTCTGAACTAACAGCGGCAATTTCCGGCAGAATACAGCGGATCGAGGTAATGTAATCGAGGTGAGTCCGTACGGTTCCGGCATGCGCCAAGTTCCAATCGTAGACAGATATCTGACCACCGTTTCAATCGCCGTCGTCACCAACTGTACCAACCTCAAACTCATCTATCTCTCCAGCAACGACCTCTTCGGTGAAATCCCACCTCAAATATCCTCTCTCAGCCGCCTCCTCCGCATAGACCTCTCTGACAACAACCTCAAAGGCCCAATCCCCACAGAATTTTCAACACTGACTCGCCTCCTCACTCTTCGCCTCGAATGATAACGAACTTTTCGGCCCAATTCCCAGATCCCTTGACACCCTTCCCCTTGCCGTATTGTTCCAGTAATAACATCCTGCCGCCGGTCGCTTCTGCTCAGACGGTTCAATCCAACCCCAGCTCATTCCCAACAACACCCATTATTGATAATACCAAAATTTACAAACGAGACTTGCTAGTAAAAACCCCAAGCAAGTCAATCGACTACAACAACCAGGTAGTAAATGAGACTTGCTAATGCAAAAAACCCCTTATCCAAACACCCATTATCCAACCAGATTCTGGTGATAGCACAAACACCCATTATCCAACCAGATCGTGGAGTCAAATCTGATAAAAAAACGGGAACAAATCCACGAAATGAACAAGGGTCCCACCAGCGATAGAAAAGGGAGGAGGTATCAGACACCTACAACAACCCTAAACCCACTAGAAAATCAGATCGCTACAAATCAACGACCCAAACATAATGAATGTATTGGGGTTGAGCAATTTTTGGGGCTTTTTTCACAGATCTCAATCCTTTGCTGGAATGAAAGGATCTTTTTTGGATCAATTGATTTTGGGATTGATTTCGATGGTTTTGTATTTTTTTGATATTTTTTAATTAGTCTGAATATATTAAAAAAAGTAGTGTTACCATTTTACGCTTTAATTTATCAAAAATATATAATAACAAAATAAAAAACTTTTTTTTACACACATCAGCTAGTTTTGCCCCACCCCAGATAGCCACATCAGCAATTACTGACGTGGCAGGCTTAATTTGTTGAAATTGAAAAAAAATTAATAGTTCAATTATTTAATTTACAAAATTAAAAAGTAGATCATCAAAGTGAAATATAACCTATAATTTAAGGTACTAACTCATATTTAAGCCAATCTTATAATTAAAGAAGTATTGGACTCACTGATGCTTTTCACTTTTATTAATTTAGGGTTAAAGTACTTTAACTCGTCGGGTTCATGTCCTTAAATAAGTCAAAAGTTTGACTGGCTTCAAATCTAATCTAGCCAGCAAAGGAAAAGATTCTTCAATTTCCCTAACATTAGGCCTCGGTCAAAGATCCCAATTTGCCAATGCCAACAAAAAACTGATCAATTCTCTCCTTTCAAGGTAAAAGCAAGGGAAGGTTCACCGCTCTTTAATGTAAATGGGTATTTAGTGAAATGTTTTTCAAAATGTTGGAACATAATTTCAATAATCTGGAAAAGTAATACTCCTCCGTATCTTAATATAGATCATTTTAGAGTTTTATATAAGTATTAAAATAATAATTATATATCATTAATTATTTAGAATTTTGTACAAGTATTAAGGTAATAATTATATATCATTAATTATAATATCAATTATCTATATTATCTTTATATTAAAATAATATATTATTATTTATTGGACAGAAAATAGTGAGAGACCCAAAATTATATTTAATAATTGAGATAATATTAAAAATAAAACAATTAATATTTATTTAAAATTCTCAAATAATTTATATTAAAGAATAAATATATTTATCGAAAACGACTTATATTAATGAAGGAGTAGTAATCTGTTTTTTGGAGCCCCTTCAATAACTTTTAATACAACAGGACGTATAATAAGGAGAGTAGATTCTCTGTCCCTAATTTGTCTGTCCCTCTCTGGCCCCCCACTTACAATTTGACACTTGGCTTTTTTTTTTTAATATCAATTAAGTCTAACTTAACAGTGTTAACTTATAATCAGTCTCTTCATCTTCGACATCACGTCTCTCCTCTAACGTTTACATCATTTCTGAGAATCACTCTGATCAATTTTTCTTTCATCTTCATAACTCACCAACTCAAATCAAATGCTTTGAGTTTACCTTTTTTTTGGTCAATCTAGAAAGGGGAAGAGCACAACTCCACAAACCGGTATTCATCGTTCCACTGTTTGCTTTGATGATGGCATTCCCTTTTGTCTGCGAACTAGTTTTTAAAATGTCGACTCTACATTTGGAATTCAATGGGTCTGGGATGAAGATATTGGAGAAGAATTTCTAAATGCTTGAAAAATATGAAGAGGACATTTTAGTTGAAGAATTGATGTATAGAACTTTGTCAGATTATTGTGTGTTGTAATTTGGATCCGTGAATGGACCAAATGTTATAGAATGGTAGGATGGTTGAACTGCACTCTAAGTGTTTGAGAAAATGTCAAACTTAGATTTCACTTTACAGTATGTTGATGTAATTTGGTTTTGTGAATGAACAAATTGTGCTACAGACATATAATGATTTAAGTGCACTGTGAGTGTTTAAAATGAATATCCATATGATATGCATATGTATTGTAAAAGTCAAATGCTTTGTGTGCTTTACTTCTTCTAACTGAAGCCAACATGATATGCATATGTATTGTAAAAGTCAAATGCTTGTTGTTCTGTTGCAAACTCCATGCCAATTACTGGAATTAGCTCTTGCCGAATTCTAGAATGAACTGAATCAACATTTTTGTTACCTTTTGCACCATCCAACTTAGTTTCGTTACTTTTATTGTCTACAAAATGATTCAAGTCAATACCACTATTGAAATCTAACTTTCGACGTCCTTGAGTTTCATATTCCACACTGCTATCTGTAAAGTTCATGACCTTTAGTGGAAAACCAATTTCTATCAGATGGGGAATATCAATTAAAAAGTGTACATAATAATATTTAACAAAGACAAGCAGAACTCAAGTTGTCACAAAGATTAAAAAATACAGAACTTGAGAATAGGGAATCTCTTCAATATAGAAAAAAACAAAACTAAGAAGAAGAAAAACTTATATGGCATAAGAACGAAGAAGATGAATACCGGTTTGTGGAGTTGTGCTCTTCCCCTTTCCAGATTGACCAAAAAAAGGTAAACTCAAAGCATTTGATTTGAGTTGGTGAGTTATGAAGATGAAAGAAAAATTGATCAGAGTGATTCTCAGAAATGATGTAAACGTTAGAGGAGAGACGTGATGTCGAAGATGAAGAGACTGATTATAAGTTAACACTGTTAAGTTAGACTTAATTGATATTAAAAAAAAAACAAGTGTCAAATTATAAGTGGGGGGCCAGAGAGGGACAGACAAATTAGGGACAGAGGATTTACTCTCCAATTTTTGTACTAAATAAATTAAACGGACAGACACGTTTAACACGATTAATAAACAAGTTAGTGTTAATGTTAAATTAATCAAGTTAGTGTTAATGTTAAAAATCTTGACACGCGATTAATTAAATAAGTCGAATTAGTGTTCACCTATTTAGTGTATAATACTTCATCCGTTCTTAAAAGATTGTCGTTTATAACTTTCGAAAATAATAAATTATTTATTTCCTATATTATCCCTACCTTCTCTCATTGTCCATAGAAATTCTCTCCCTTGTATTAATAGTTTTCAACTTTACATAAAGGGGTAGTGATGGAATTTCAAATAAATTTTACTCGATAAATGATACTTTCTTAATTTATGTGTCAAAATCTTAAACGACAATCTTTTAGGAACGAAAATAGTATAATATATATAACTGATATGACACGAATCGCCTAATACAATACACAATTGTTACCCTTAGTCAAATGTACTATACCATGAACTTACTTTATTTACATTGTTTGAGTAACATTTTATAAAAAGAAAAAAAGGAAAAGAAAAGAAAAGAAAAAAGGCTCAATGCTCATCTCAAAAATCTTCTTTTATATCTAATCATAAATCTTTTTCCTGGTCCCAGGTAAATAGAACCTGAGTGCTCATTTCTTTTTTAAGAAAAGTTGAAACCAATAACTTTTAAAGAGCAAATTAAGCACACACTTTCACAAACTACACAATTTGAGAGCAACTACAATTAACAGAGTTTTCCATGAAAATTCATTGAGCTTATATCCAATATTTTGGCAAAAAAATTCTATTTAATATAATAGAACAATAGGACTATCATATTATAGAATGGTCAGGGATAGGTGTCCAATTGAATGGTTCTGTGGAGTGAAAGCTCTGATGAAGAAGCTCGAGTGATTGAGTGAGAGTGACACCTGACAATAGTTACTGTCATCAAAAATTTCCACAAAACAACAATTATACACCCATCATCATCAACTCTTTTACCCTCAATGCTCGTTCCCCTAAAACAGCCTCTTTGTGTTTGTTGTTGAGCTTAGAACTCAACTTGGGGCTTGTTCGTTTTGGCCAGTTTGGTGCATAGGCAAGTAAATTTGGCAGCTTTTAAGCCCCAAAATCACAGCACCAAAAATGGTGCGTTCAGTTTAGGGCTTAAAAATTCATTTTGAGTTAAAAAGTTGTTTTTAGCCGAACAAGATGATTGGACGCAAAAGCCCCAAAACAAACAAGATGATTGCACAAGGTCTCAAGTATGTAGTAGTGATAGACGAGCATACTTCTAAATTTATAACACCACCAAGGTGGAATTAAAACAAGAATACCTCCAATTCAGAAGAGCCGGCAAACTCTCATGAACTGAAAGGAGATAACAGCATTGCCAACAAAACTAGAGATATATGAAAATAGATTTAATAAGAAATGGATAATCACTGTTCAGGTTCAACTAATACTGAAATGATCAATGACTCTACAAACTCTACATTGCTAAGACAAAGTTTCCCATTGAACAATTACAAAACTGAATTATGAAGAACAATTTGAACTTCATAAAGAAGGGAGGTGGTAACATAGGGACCAAAGGGACTGAGAACTTGGGAAAATCAATACCAATTTACAATTGCGATTGCAAGTACAAGTCTGCAAAAATAAGATCCCCAGCATAATTCACCAGTGCTGACATCCCAATCCAACTGCATTGCAGAGTTATAGTCCATCTATGCTATCATAAATTTGAAACAAACAATGCAATCAACCTTGAATCTTTGCCATTTTCAAGGAACAATTTGGATGACAGGCTTTCCCATAATTATTGGAATACTTTCCAAAAATGGCTAGTCTGGTGCATACAGTGGCAATAGGCAATTAGCCTATAGATCCACATTATGGCTCTTTTGTTCATGTGAACCAACTGATAAAATTGAACTTCTTTCATATATACACAGGAGAGGGAAGTGTAACTCTCAGAATCCTTCACTTTGTTCTGAATTGAGTCAGATATTTCGTAGCTCCATACCTCTGATGTCTTGGGGCAGAAGGACAATAGGCATATGAATAATTCATCATTTCAGTTCATTACATTGTTTCTGTAAGCTTGCATTTGGAAAGGAAGATGGTAGCCGTGTAATTCAAACTACACAGTTTCAACAACTCTGCTGAACGCTGCTTTATTACCGGACTGCACCCACTCTGTATTACAAGTAGCAGTTTCGCAGCTAGGCCTGCATCAACAGCAAGTGCTGCACACTCTTCTGGGGCAATCTCGAAAATTGCCCACAAAATTGACAATGCTAACTGAGTACAACTCTTTGAAATTTTCATCAACAACTTAACCACATTTGGTATAGTGCTGGGACATTCCTTCAAAGCTAGCCTACCCTCTGGAAGAGTAGACAAAACTTCAAGGATATACAGGGTTAACTCTAACGACTCTGCTTTCAAATTGGGTAACATCTCAACCAATTGAGGAACAGCTCCAATATTCACAATTGAGCTCCTCAATGCTTCGTGCATACTTATCTTCTTCAACAATCGAAGTCCTGCAAATACACCATTTGGGTGCCTCTTATCCTTCACTAACCTCAATACTCCAACCAAAAGACTCATACTTGACAAACCATCTGACCCAGAATCCCTCCCCTCCATCAACATTTCTATCAATTTTGTGCAATTAATCTTCGTCTCAAACGAACCCTCATTCAATATATCAACAATTAAAGAAATCTTAGTGGGTTGCATCAAATTACTCTTAGCATCCAAATTAAGCTCCAAATTCACAAAAATCCCAATTGCCTCAGAACCAACAGCATGACTAGTAAAATTACCCAATAGAGAAGATAAGAAACTTACCCCACCATTATCCACAACAGTTTTCCTTGCAGAATCATGTGCTTCCACAACTTGCCTCAGCTCCTTCAATGATTGAACCCTAGCTTGACCCTTAACTTTCTTCAAGTTCTCCAAAATCTCCAATACTCTACCCTGCACATCCTCTGATCTTTTCTTCATAGCTATATATTTCTGTGAAAACCAACTATAAGCCAATTGATACAAGGTCGTGTTTGGGGTAACAGAATCATCCCAAAGCTCTTGCATTGTGGTAGGACAAGTAAAGTGCCCTAAAGAGAACCATTTCAGGATATTGGCCCTTTCATAGGTCTGCCCCGTACAAAGGGTCACAGGATCTTGCATTGGCTCCAATGAAATGGGGCAAATAAACACAGATGGAACTTCAATTGAATCCAGCCCCTCAACCATTTTCTTTAGATCCAGTTTCTCCCCGGTGGTACCGCCACAGACAACCGCCCCTCCACCGCCCAAGATCCCATCTTTCACGGCGGTTTCAAGATTAATCACCGTCCCACCACCACCAATTTCAAATTTCCGGCCAGAAGGCTGATAAATTGGCATTTTCACACACCCTTTTTGACCCTTCTCTAACAGCAAAGCTTTCACTTCTACTTGAAGGTCATAAACCCAGATCAGAAAGAATCAAAAGGAGGCAATCAACACTCAAAAGTGAGAGACAGCAAAGTAAAAGTTAATAATAATTGGATCCCACACCCAGAAAAATCCACAGATGACTCACTATAACTTTTAGTTGTAACACAAAGAATTCAAAGAAATCTATCAAAAAAGATAAAACCCAACAAGAGATCAATTAAAACTCAAAAGAATAGGAAGAAGACTAATAATACTATATAGCCTACAAGTCTTATCAAGTTTTAGAGAGAGGAGAGAGAAAATAAAAGAGGAAGAAAAGCTCTCTCTGCTCTCCTTTTTGGGCAGGTACTGTACTGAAGAATGAAAGACCGATGACCTACAGATTACTCCTATTTACTATCCATTTATTAGTTAATTAGTTAAGGGACACGCTCTTCGTCACTTTTAAAACTATATTTTTTTATGTTTAATTTTTTAATTATTCTTTTTATACATATTTCGTATTTTCTATATTATATATCTTATACTTTTTACGTCTCACATTTAATCTTGAATTATTAATTATCAATTTATAATTTATATTTTTAAATATTTTATTTTTATAAAATTGTACTGAAATTGCAGAAATTAACAAGTCAGAGAATAAATTACACGAAAAAAATATTTAAGAGAACTAACATAAAAACAATTACAATTTGAAAACTAATTAAGGAATTATCCCTTTATTTATTTATATA
This sequence comes from Panax notoginseng, assembly GCA_016801055.1. Taxonomy (NCBI): domain Eukaryota; kingdom Viridiplantae; phylum Streptophyta; class Magnoliopsida; order Apiales; family Araliaceae; genus Panax; species Panax notoginseng. The sequence continues at coordinate 44,101,660 of CM029012.1, forward strand.
TCTAGTGAATTTACCCGATGGATAAGGGCTATAAAGGTAATTCAGTCTTCGAAATGTGGAGCCTGTGCACCGCACGTGCAGAGATATTCAAACTCCAACGTGACCGGAATATCCGGTTTTCTTAGTATAATTTGTTTGGGTAATTGAATTATGGAATTGCGTGAAAAACGTATTTTTATGGAGTATTACTAATTTTGGGAGCCTTGAAATTACAAACAAGTAACGTCAGGGTTGGTCAAAGTGAAAAACGTACGGCATATTCTGTGGACGTGGTGGATTTTATCCAAAAGGGTGGATTCTTTACGAATAAGTCTAGCCGGACAGGAAATTGAGACCGAAAAATTAGACCGCTCTAATTTTTTTTATTTATTTGTGACTCTCAAAAAATATATAATATTTATTTTAATAAATTTTTTTATAAAATATAGTGTTTTAGGTATAATTTGGATACATATACAAATATAGAGTTATACAGACTGTATTTATATATATATCCAAATTACATCTAAAACACTATATTTTGTAAAAATTCCTGTTAGAATAAATACTATATATTTTTTGAGAGTCACAAAAAAAATTAAAAAAAAATTAAAAAACCTGTCCAATTTTCCTGTCATTCTCCTGTCCGCGTAGCATTACTCATTTTTTATTTTATTCTTTTCTTTTGTGGAAATTAGTTTTTTTTTTGTAAGAGTCTTATTATTTAGTCAAATATATATGAAATTGGATATTTTCTCAACAAAAAAAATAGATAGAATTATAAGAACAGTGACTATTAATCTCAAGTGTATTATTTATTTTTAAATTTAAACTTGAAATTATTAGTTTAAAGATTATAAAATAACTTAATGTAGTAGTCTTGTAATTATAATTATAATCTCAGGATTATAATCTTAGGATTAATAGTCTTAAAATTATAATTTCATAAATTATAATAATCCTTACAAACAAATATAACCCTAAAGTAAATCATGAGCTACATATTTTTATTTTATTTTAATTTTTTCTTTTGTGGAAATTAACTTTTTCATTATTTTTTTGGCAAGAGTCCTACTATTTAGTCAATATATATGAAATTGGATATTTTCTCAAAAAAAGAAGAAGAGAATTATAAGAATAGTCCATTTAATACTTTAGAGTTACACTAATATACTTAATTGATAACCAAAAAAATCAACACAAACATTCACAATATATGTATCATTTTTCTTTTGATAATTACTGTTAAGCTCAACTAGTTAATCTTTTAAAGTTTAATTGATTTTTGAGTTTGTTTTTTTTAACCAAATAGTCTAATCGACTAAAATATATTGAAAATATAAATTGTTACTAATATTGAAAATATTTTTAAATCACACTACTCTTTTATGATTGATTTTGAAAAATAATATATTTTGCAACAAAATACTCATCATTCTCGTTGTAATCAGACAATCATAAATTATTTATGTATTTTTACATATTTACATATAGATATTGCAATTAATGTTAGTAAAACATAACAGAAACTATATATATATATATATATATATATATATATATATATATATATATATATATATATATATATATTAATTTATCTTAGAAACTGTAGAAATAAATTTGTCAAGGGTAGTACTATGTACTATTTCCTTAAGACAATTATGTCCTCCGTATGGTACTTAGAGTTAATAACACTTGTCTCCCAGGATACAATTACAATCGTATGTTATAGTAGCACTCCAAATATCATACACAACGAACCAAAATAAAAATGCTATGAACCCTCTCTCTAAAATAACTTTAATTGACTAATGAAATGAAGACTAGAATGTTTTATGTTTCGAAAATTGAGTGAATGAAAATAACAGCACCCCTATCTATTTATAAGAGGGTAAGTGACCCATCAGAAGGGATACAACTTACTGAAAAAGTGCGTTTAATCTAAAACGACGTAATTTTAAAGCGTAGCGGAATAGGCGTGGTGAGTGAGTTTTATACCCATGAATTGAGTACATCTAAGCTTAATCTTTTGGATGTTTTTAAGTGTTTGTGTCTATTCATGCATGTTTTACGTTGTTTCGTAGGAATTGGGACAAAAGTTATTTGGATCGACGTTTGGGGTTGCTAGATTCGCATTTTAGGCTTGCCATTTACATAACACCCACTTCAGAGTAAATTTCAGTATTTTTTCGGACCATATTTCGGAAAACTCAAAGAATAAAAGTTGTAGATCTACGTCTCCTCTTTCCGTAACATCTTGAATCATCGAAATCGGAGTTCGGACGAAGAAGTTATGGCTATTTTCCCAAAAGACTTTGGAGTAAAAAATTCTCGAAAAAGCCCCAGCGCGGGAGCGCCCATTTCAAGCATATTTCCAGCGTCGGGGTGCTAGGAGGCAGTGGTGCAGCGCCGTGAACAGCGCTGGGGCACTGGGGAAGGGCCTGGTCAAGCTTGGACGCGTTTTGGGGCGAATTTTGACACTTTTTTGACTCCAAATTGGATTGAGTTTGTTCCTAAGCTAAAAATTGGACTTGTAACCTATAAATACATGATGTAAGACATAAAATAAAGAGAGATTACATAGATTAGATTAGAGATACACTCCATTAGATTAGAATATAAACCCTAGTTCTTATTAGTTTTGGAGATTGAAGCAACTTGGAGACTGTTGAAGAACGAGAGCATGAGCTTGAGGAAGATGGAGATTTGCTGACAACAGATTTATTCTTCACTCTAATCTTACTTTTATCTTTTAATGTCTATTCAATTGTGGATTCTTGGTTTTAATTCATTAATTATGAACTAATTCTTTTATTAAGACTACAAATTGAACCTTTTATGTCTATGAATTAATTATTCAATTTATTCTAATTATTTATGTCAATGTGAATTATTTATTATGTCTTGTGCGTATTGATTAATTATTTGACCAATAATTACCGTGTTACTCTAGAAGGGGTTGGAACTGGACATGATAACATGTATACTTGATTATTTGCATGAGACGAATAATTAGGGTTGTGAATTGAATAGGAATATATGTTCACTGCATGTAACAAATTGAGAATTGGAACTTAATGGGTTTAATTTAATTATTTTGCATAGGAATATAGCAGGATTAATTTAATTGAATAAAAGTTAATTGATCACTTGGAAAAAGGCTTTTAACACTTAGAGTTCTTGTCAACAATTCAGGAGGCATAATAATTGGGTTAGTTGGATAATTGGTTTATAGTACATAATTTGGGGATATTGTAGTCTTAATCTTTATTTATTTGAATTCATTCATATAGTCTTAAGCTTTATTTAATTAAATTAATTTCTAAAGACATCTAGTTTGTTTAGTTAATTTAGTTTTCTTAATTCAAAAATCTTAAATTAATTGTTTAGCTAAAATTGATTTGGTTAAGAGTTAGTACTTGATAATTTTTATTAAATAATTCCTCGTGGGAATGATACTTTTCTTATCACTTTATTACTTATTGACCGTGTATACTTGCACGTATTCATTGATTACGAAATCAATCAACAAGTTTTTGGCGCTGTTGCCGGGGAATTAATTTAATAATATTTGCCAATATTAATTTTTATCAAATTAGTTTTAATTTAAACATCTTTTTTATTTATTGTTATCTCACTTAATTCTCTATATATTTTTTCTTTCTTTTCAGGTACCATGGCAGAATTTAATTATCAATGGTCGTATACGAGAATGACTCAGCCAAGGGGAGCGGAGATTGATGGACTCGCGACACTTTCTGCATTGTCAGCACAGATTGAGAAACTTTCGAGGAGGTTAGACGGTTTTGAAGCACAATGTCGTTAAAGTGTGGCGGTTACTTGTGATTATTGTGCTGGAAATCATCCGAGTCATCAATGCACCACCAATTTTGAGCCGGTACCGTATGGTGGTGATTACCCCAACAATTATGTCTATCCCAACAACTATTATCAGGATTGGGGTATCACCCGGATTTTTCATGGAGCCATACTCATCAAGATCAATTTTATGCTCCAAGTCCAACATACCCACCAGATTTCTCGTATCCACCTCCACTACAACAGGAGGAACATTCAAATTTGGAGAAAATTTTGTCCAAGTTCATAGCTTCATGTGAGGAGAGGAGGATTAATCAAGAGATATCGAGTCAAAATTTTATGAACCAAATGGAACAACTATTCAATGCCTCGAACATTTGTCCTCAAAACACTTGGCCCTATGACATGGATTCCGAGAATGATGGAGATCCCGAACCAAATATGCAATTGGATGTGCCACAAGATATTGAAAAAGATGAAACAATCGGGGACCAAGAGAAGGAGATCGACGAAGATCTAAATTTGAGCTTCAACGAAGATGAGCCGATTTCATTAGTATCCAATGTGCCTCCTCCTCCAAAGTTCAAGAATCCGGGCAGTTTTGTAAAACCATGCCCAATTGGTAGTCATGTCGTTGGCAAAGCTCTTTGTGACGTAAGAGCTAATACAGTTGTGGAGTCATGGTGGGATGAAAATGAGAAGATAGAGAAAGAGCCCATTGTGTTCATTAAGCTTCAATGCCCCAATTTGATCATAGATATAATGGGAAAAGCACCTAGTTGTTTCTCGTACTTAATGGGGATCTTATCTAAAAAGATCATGCTATGTGACTTTAATTCAATTGCATTTGTTAATGGGAACCTCCCAAAAGAGACATTGCTACTGATGGATGGAGGATTCCTCAATTTTCGAAGGGGAATTGGATAGAAAATTGAAGAAGTCAGGCTGAGACTATAAAACAAGCGCTTATTGGGAGGCAACCCAAGTTTAATTTTTAGTTATTGTTTTTATTAGGTTTTATATTAGTAGCTTTGAATTTGCATTTATTTAGGATTTAATAAAATTGTTTCTATCATGGTTTACAGGTTATTCAAGTCAAGTTCAAGTGTGGTGCCCAATTTGTTCCATGTGCCTAGCCTATTCTCCAAACTTAGCGGACAAGGAAGAAGATTGCTATATTTTCAAGGAAGTCCTCTGCTTTACTTTTTTCTATTTCAGCCATTGAGGACAATGTCTAGTTTAAGTTTGGGGGCATTTTAGTGTCGTATTTCATATAGTTAGTTATTTGCATTGTAGTTCATTATTTTTATGTGTTAGCATTGTGTTTTTTTAGGTTGCATATAGTGCATGGTAGTTAATTGCATATGCATATATAGGTTGAATTAGTATGTGTTCATGTAGTATATTTGCATTTTTTTTGCATGAATCTGTGCGATCGGTTGGTGTGGTCTTAGCTCGGCCTATGATAAGATTAGTTTTGCATGTTAACTTGAACAGTGTTGATAATTGCACGTATTCATTGATTGCGAAATCAATCAACAAGGCGCGTCCGTTCAGACCCATAAAACAACGTAGTTTTAGTCTTAGCTGTAAGACCCCAACTTTTATGAATAAAGATTAATTTTTTCTCGAAATATATTTTTGAATATTATGGTGTGGTTTTGTTATATTATTAAAGTTGTGGGTAATATTTATAAATTTTACAAAGTAAGTAAGTTGTTAGAAAACGTCATATTTATAAATTCGTACGACATCACAGTCATTGGTGGACCCCACAACGGAAGTATTGTCGTACTTAGAAAACGAAAAAATTATCTTTTTATAAAAATAACGGCGAAAATTTTACAGTTAAACTGTTGAACTACCCGGTGGTAAAAGTACAGTAATAAGCATGGTTGCATAGTAGCACACGGTATTGATTATTGATGCTTACGTAAGAAGTCACTCAGTTATACTCAATTATTGCTACAATAATTCTTGCATAATATCTCTCATATTATTGATTGTCACGGTATCAATATTTTATATTATTAAATCAATAATTGAGATGACAAAGTTATTCATATTATTATTTATAATATTGACGATGTCTAGAAAGTTCTGTCGAGGAGAGGTTTGGTCACCTAATTGCGCGTCAATAAGGAGAAATCCTTATCGGAAAGCCTCCTCTTTCTTGGGAATGATCTGGTTGTTAAATATTATGAGTTATAATATTAATGATGAATAAGTTCGTATTGATTAAAGATGAAATTGATATTTCTATTGTGTTGGGATTATTAGTGTTAGTGAAAATTGACATCTATTTCTATAATAATTGATGTGTGGAGGTTATATTGACCAATCGTATAATTAATCGGATAAATGAGCAATTAATTGCTATTAATTCAATTAATTGCTATTAATTCACATGCTTATAACTATTTGTTCACATATATGTACTATTGATTCACATGCATGTACTATTAGGGGAGGTGGTGCAAGATTGATAATACTTGCATGACTAAATTAAAAATAGAGGTATAGATGAAGGTACTATACTGTAACTATTTTTTCACATGTATAGAACTATTGATTCACATGAATGTACTATTGATTCACATGATGTACTATTAGGGGAGGTGGTGCAAGTTTGATACTACTTGCTGGACTAAATTAAAAATGAAGAAAAAGATGAAGGTTTTATACTGTAATATTTAGAGCCCCAAAACGTGCAATTATCGAAACTATATTTTCCTATAAATAGAAACTCATTCTTCTTTCATTCTCACTAGTCTTCTTCTGAGGTAAGGGATATTATTTTGTTCAGTATTCATAGGAATAATACTTTCTTCCATACTCTGTAGTATATGAGTAATATTATTTCGTCTCGTATTCCTGATTATACCTTCATTTTGTTAAAGTATTGCTTCTATACTCCGTGAAATTAGTAGAATATCCTTGAAATTTACGCTTCATCTAATATCGTTTCACAATGATATTTTCTACACATTCTTGTTAAATTTTAAGCTTTTCATGCCGGAGTACTGTCCATGAGTACTATTCATTTATACGGTACTATTCATAAAGTACTATTCACAGGTACTATTCACAAAGTACTATTTACGAAGTACTATTCATAAAGTACTATTCACGGGATACTATTCCCAAAGTACTATTCACCCCTATACTATTCACCCAGAGTACTATTCATGACAAAAATTGATTTCTTTTCGGTCCAAATTATTTTTGATATAATATCATTCTTGAATTTTACTCCACAAAGCAGTATCATGTTGTTAATTTGAACATTATTGAATAATTCTGGATAAATTAAATTATAAATCTTTAAAAATTTATCATTTGCTTCTTTTAATTGTATTCTTATATCATTGTCATCATCCTCATGTTTATATTGTGATGAAAGTCATCTTTGGCTTACGTGCACTGATGGACTGTTGATTGGTATGATTATGACCAGAGATCATTCAGTATAATCATGACCCGTAATGTTACAAATGATGTGGTAAAAGTCCTCATTGGCCTGTAGTGCATTGATGAATAGTTGTTGGTATGATTATGACCAGGGATTATTCGGTATAATCATGACCATTGATGATTACATGAATATAGTTGGCCCGTAGTGCAGGGATGATTCGATGAGGTGGTTTATTTATTAAGCTGAGTCTCAGTGATAAAATTGATGAAAAACTTTTTAAATCATAGAAGATAGTAGATATCATGCTACACTTGACTCTTCTAATGAATTGTTTGTTCCGCTGTAGTTAAACTTGTTGTCTATTATATTCTATCAGTTTAACATTATTGATGGCTAACGATAAATTATTCTGCATTATCTTAGTCATAATATTTCTTACTAGGCTAGTTGAGCTCACCCTTTTGCTTTCATTGTTCTCTTCAAGAAATGAGAACGTAGCCGAGACTAGTCGGGGAATGGAGTGATGGTACGAGATGGTGCTATAGTAGTCCTCACTATTTTATGAAATAGTGTCATAATAAATGTAATAAGGACTTCATTTGAGTTTGAATACTGTCTATGAGAAAATATTCGTGTAAAAACTCTAAGCTACGTTGTTGTTGTATTGTATAACAGAAGTTTGTATTTGATTTATGTACCATGTATTTGGCGACTCAGAATGGGTGATGAATACCTATTTTGGGGGCGTCACAGTTGGTATCAAAGCTTAGGGATATGATTCCTGGCTGAGATGTGAGACTAGAATTAGGAGGGGAGAGACGGGAAATTTCTTCGCTAGTATGACTTACCTAAGTTTATTTGGTATTTATTTGGTCGGCCAGAGTATAGGGATAATATATGACATGTCAATTAACCCTTGTTTTGTGGCAATATTTGAAAATGGCATCCGAAATTGTTGAGATAAGCAATGAAGCATATAAGACCGTTGAGTCACCAATGATCAATACCTAGGATAATGTGCATCAGGATGGCAATAATCCTCAGGAAAACAACAACACTGACCAAATGATGAACGGTGGGATGTTCAAAGGTTTTATACAATTCATGCAACATCAGGCGAGAATGACTCTTGTTCAAAATGTAGGTAGAAATACTGGTAACTCTCGGACAGTCACCGCTAAACAGTTCAAGGAGTTGGGACCACCAGAGTTTTTGGGAGAGCCAAAACCACTTAAGGCAGAGACGTGGATAAAATAGATCGCCAAGATATTTGATGTCTTGGGATGCTCCGAGAAGCAAAAGATTCTCTTTGCCACCTTCATATTGAGAGGAGAAGCAGATTACTGGTGGGAATCTGTAAAGTGTACTCAACCTACCGCACTGAAGATGTCTTGGGAGAAGTTCTAAAAACTGTTCTACGACAAGTACTTTCTCAAAAATATTCGTCACATGAAGGAGATAGAGTTTATCAAGATGGAGAAAAATAATATGACCGTGTCACAGTACGAAGTTAAGTTTGCCGAGTTGTCCCGGTTTGCGTCCCACTTGGTTGATAATGAGGAGAGAATGACGCGGATGTTTCTAAGAGGTTTGAAACCCGAGATACGTCAATACCTAATTTCTCATAAACTGTGTTTGTATTCAGATGTTGTAAATATGGCTCAGTTATTGGAGCACGATAATGAGTCAACCTAACCAAGAGAGAGCAGTCGGCAAATAGATAATACCAGTGGTAGCAGTCATCGAAGCGGTGACAACAAACGTGAAGGGAATCAACATGCCAAAAATGGTAACCACTTCGGTGGTAATCATGGCCAAGACAATAGAAGTGGAAATTTCAAGAAGAGAAAATTTAATAATGATGGAAAGACGTCAGCACCAGCACCTGTTGTTAAGGAAGGAGAACGACCGCCGGTCGTATGTTACAAATACGGAGGAGAGGGACACATTAGTCCAAACTGTATGCAGCAGTCCAAAGCATGTTATAATTGTGGAAGAGAAGATCACCTAGCCTGATTTTGTCGTGCACCGAAGTCAAGTCCAGCTGGGATGGAGGCATTAAAGGTCTTCCCAGACATGATAAAACCGGTAGTTCAAGGGAGAGCGTTTGTCGTAACCTCCCAAAAAGTGAGGTATCCGAACGAGGTGATCATGAGTAAGTTAATCATAAACTCTAGCGAAGTCTATACCTTATTTGATACCGATTCTACCCATTCTTTTATTTGTCCTACTTGCACTCAACGTTTAAATTTAACTTCGGAGAAATTAGACTTTGACTTGTCTGTTGAAACTCCGTTGGGAGAAACTTTCATTACATCCACTGTTTATAAGCCTTGTTTGATTCAAATCGGTAATCGCACGTTACCTGTCGATCTTATATCTTTGAAAATACTTGCATTTAATGTGATTTTAGGGATTGATTGGTTAACTACTCATCATGCTAAAATCGATTATTTTCGTAAGTTTGCTAGCTTTCATATTCCTAACCAACCTATTATGCGAATTCAAACAACCAAACCACTAAAGTCAATCACTATCATATCAAGCCATAAAGCTATTCGTTTATTGAAAAATGGATGTCAAGATTTCTTAGCCCATGTCACGGATTTAAATAAAAATACATCAGATTTGAATGATATTTTTATTGTTAATAAATTTCCTGACGTACTCCCTGAGAAACTTTCTGGCCTACCCCCAGAGTGTAAGACCCCAACTTATTTTAAATGAAATTGAATTTCTCTATTTATTATTTTGAAATAGTAAGGGTTAAATTGATTAATGTGGTTAGTTATGGGTAAAATGCGCAAATAGTTCAAATAAGCAAGTGGTTATAAAATATTCATTATTGTCGGGGAATATTCGTTTGGTCGTGGAATATTCGTACGACGGCGCAGCCTTGTGTGGGCCCCATAACGGAAAGCGATTGGATGAAAAAAATGACAAGTATAAGTTGTTTATAAATAACGGCGTAATTGTTACCGTTAATACTCTTGAAATACCTGGTGGTTAAAACACAGTAATACACGTTGTTGCACAGTAGCACACGGTATTGCACAAATTATTGATGCTTACATAAGAAGTCACTACTCAATAATTATTACAGTAATTACTATTCAATATTTTGTTTTATTGATTCAATAATTGTTGCATTGATATTTTATATTACTGTTATTCAATAATTGTCACTACACAATATTTTTCATTATCGGAGCAATAATTCATATTATCTCAATAATATTATTAGATAATATTATTGGCAATGTCTAGAAAGTTCTGTCTAAGGAGAGGTTTGGTCATCTAATTGCGCGCCAGTAAGGAGAAATTCTTATTAGAAAGCCCCCTCTTTCCTGGGAACGGCCTGGTTGTCAGTATTATGATTCTGTAATATTATTTTTGAATAATTAATTATTGATTTATATGATAAGAAAAATATTCATTTTATATGGATATAGATGGAGAAAATTTTAAAGTGACAATTGTTAAAAAATTGATATTTTATTTTTTTTTGATAAAATAACTCATTTAAATATATTATTATATTTTAATAATATAATAATAGTGATATTTTTACAATGAATGTGGGATATATGAATATATGAGGAGGAAGAGTATTTTTGTTGCAAAAATTATTTAAAACATGTTAAACATGTCGGTAACCCCATTTCTTGACTGGAATTTGATTATAGCCTGTAAAATCGCCAGTTTGTGAATTTCGGTCAATTTTTGTTTGGAATTTGGAAAAATTTAAACTTACAAAGTTGTAGAGAATAGAATTTCCTATGAAAAAGATATAAGGTTCAAATTTTTTTAGATAAAAGGGCTATTTATTATGAATTATTGAAGTTCAGAAGTTCCAGAATAGTTGATTTTTGAAGTTTTAAATATTTTTTTAATAAAAACGTTTTTTACACTTTGGCGGGCCCCATTTGCACATTTTAATGGCTGAATTCAGATCTTCAAAAGTGGGCGTAGGAAAAATTTAATAAATAAAATTATTTTATTAAATATTCTGCTTTGGTGTTCTAAGTATTTTCCTATAAATATGGTGCTTATGTTAGAATTGAAAATTACACCAGAAACTAAAGTTTTCTCTCTCTATAATATCGAGCGTATTTTTGTGAGTATTTTTGGTACTTTGATAGTTACTATACGGTGCAAGTTCCTTCAACACTATATCCAGTATTCCAGTCAGAAGTACTGTCTTTTTGGAGGTAAGAGATATTTTTTTTATATAAATGATATTATTTCTTTCAATATCATTATGCCGAAATATTGATCTGAATTTTTATCAAATTTAAAACTTTTTGTGTCGGGGTTACTATTAACGTATACGGTACTATTTACGAATACGACACTATTCACCGAAAAAAAATTAAATCTTCGTTTTTATCCAAGATATCTATTATGGATACTAGCTTTGATTGTATCCATGTTTTGATCATTCTTGAATTTTACTTCGCTATGATTATTTATGAAGTATTTTTGAACTCAGATTATTTAAAGTACGAATCCTTAATATTTGTTCTTTTGTTTCACTGGATTCGTTTTTTTAAAAGATTTTTTATCATCTTCAGTTCTAAATGATGATATAACTGAATATCTTTGGCATGTAGTGCAAAGATGAATGATTTTCTGATGAATATCTTTGGCCCGTAGTGCAAAGATGAACATGTGTTTAGATGAACATGACCAACTGATGAATATCTTTGGCCTGTAGTGCAAAGATGAACATTTGATTTCAGATATATATATTGATTGACGTTACAGGGATAAAATAACGATGATTGACTTTTAAATTCATAGATGATAGTAGATTTCATTCTCTACATAACTCTTCTAATGAATTATTATTTTCGCTGCGAATATTGATTTAAAATTTGTTGTCTATTGTATTCAATTAGATTTTTCCCTGTTGAAGACTAACGATAATTTGTTCTATATTATCTTAGTCATAATATTCTTTACTGGGCTAGTTGAGCTCACCCTTTTCCTTTTTGTTCCATTTTTCTTCTCAGGAGGCGAGAATGTAGCAAATACTAGTCGGAGTATAGAATGATAGTTCTAGAAAGTTGTTTAGTAGTCCTCACCATTTTTGTAAAATAATGTATCAATAATTATAATGAGGACTTATTTGAGTGTGGATGTTGTCTAGAAGAAAATATTTGTATTTAAACTTACAGTTTAAGTGTTGTCGTATTTTGCACGATAATTGTATTAATAAAGTAGTAGTTATTTCTGTACCATCTTTTGGCGACTTAGAATGGGTGATGTATGCCTATTTTGGGGCGTCACAGTTAGTATCAGAACTTAGGGATATGATCTCTGGCAGAGATCGGGGAATAGAACTAGGAGGGGAGAGACGAGTAAATCCTTCGCTAGTGTGTCCTACCTAAGCTTATTTGTTGGTTGGTCAGAGTATAGGGTTATTATGTTGCATGTCAATTTCTTTAATTAACCCTTGTTTTGTGGCAGTATTTGAGAATTACAACTGAGAATGTTAACAGTGGAGTAAACGAGACCGTGGAGACACCTTTACTCACCAATGAGGAGAACGTGCAATAGGCCAGCAATGTTCCTCCTGTAAACAACACCACTGAGCAGACGATGAACGATGAGATGTTTAGAAGCTTTTTGCGGTTTATGCAAAACCAGACGAGGGAGACTCCTGTTCAAAATACAGGTAGAAATAATTGCAACGTACAGTTGGTCACAACCAAATAATTCAAAGAGTTGGGACCACTAGAATTTTGGGGAAAGCCGGATCCGATTACGACAGAAATGTGGGTCAAGCAAATTACCAAGATATTCGATGTCTTGGGATGCACGGAGGAATAGAAGGTTCCATTCGCCACCTTTATGTTCCGTAATGAGGCAGATTAATGGTGGAAATCTGTGAAGCGTACCCATCCAGCCGCACTCAGCATGTCTTGGGAGACATTTCAGAAACTGTTCAATGACAAGTACTTTCCTAAAAGTATTCGTCATATGAAGGAGGTGGAGTTTATTAGACTGGAGCAGAACAACATGACAATGTCCCAGTACGAGGCGAAGTTCGTGGAGTTATCTAGGTTTGCACCTCATTTGGTGGAGAATGAGGAACGTATGACACGGATGTTTCTGAGAGGTTTGAAACTCGACATACGTCAGTATCTCATTTCTCATAAATTTTCTCTATATTCAGATGTTGTCAACAGGGCTCAATTATTAGAGCGAGATAACGAGTATGTTCAACCGAGGGACGACAACCAGGGTCATACCGATGACAGCAGTCATCAGAGCAACGATAACCAGCGGGGAAAGAAGAACACGGACAAAAGCGGTAACCACTCTGGTGGTAATCGTGGCCATAAAAATAGAAGAAGTGAGTCGGGGGGAGATTTTAAAAAGAGGAGATTCAACAATGATAATGTGAAGATGTCAGCACCAGCAGCAACTGTTTCTAAGCGAGGAGAACGACCACCGGTCGTATGCTATAAATGTGGAAAAGAGGGACACATCAGTCCAAACTATCCACAATATTTCAAGGTATGTTATAATTGTGGAAAGGAAGGACATATCGCTCGAGATTGTACTATAGCGAAACCAAGTCCAGCGAGGATGGTGACTCAAAAGGTTGTCCCAGAAAAGTCAAAGTCAGCGGTTCCTAGAAGAGCGTTTGTCGTGACTGGTCAAAGTGCAAGGAACCCAAACTAGGTGATCACGGGTAAGCTAATCATAAATTCTTATGAAGTTTATACCTTACTAGATACCGGTGCTACCCATTCATTTATCTCTCTTGGTTGTGCTCAACGTTTAAATTTGACTCCGGAGAAATTAGACTTTGACTTATCTGTGAAGACTCCATTAGGAGAAACTTTCATTACATCCACTATTTATAAATCTTGTTTGATCCAAGTTGGCACCATCACATTACCTGTTGACCTTATCTCTTTAAAGATACTTGCATTTGACGTGATTTTAGGGATTGATTGGTTAACTACTCATCATACCAAAATTGATTGTTTTCGTAAGGTTGTTAGTTTTCATATTCCTAATCAACCTGTTATTCGAATTCAAGCAACTAAACCACTAAAATCAATCACTGTTATATCAAGCCATAAAGCCATACGTTTAGTAAAAAATGGATGTCAAGCTTTCTTAGCCCATGTTATGGATTTGAATAAAGACACGTCAGATTTGAATAATATTCCTATTGTTAGTGACTTTCCTAACGTATTTCCTGAAGAACTTCTCGGTCTACCCCCAGAACGTGAAGTTGAATTCTTTATTGATCTTGAACCTGGTACAAAGCCCATTTCTAAAACCCCATATCGAATGGCTCCTATTGAACTTCAGGAGTTAAAGGTCCAACTACAGGAATTGTTGGACATCGGTTTCATTCGTCCTAGTACATCTCTTTGGGGTGCTCCTATTTTATTCGTAAAGAAGAAAGACGAGAGTATGCGACTTTGTATTGACTACCGAAAATTGAACCATGTCACCATCAAGAATAGGTATCCGCTACCTCGTATTGATGACCTGATTGCCCAGTTACAAGGAGCACAATTCTTCTCAAAGATCGATCTTCGTTCTGGATATCATCAGCTGAAGATTAGAACTGACGATATTCCAAAGACTGCCTTCAGAACTCGGTATGGGCATTATAAATTCTTAGTCATGTCTTTCGGATTGACTAATGCTCCTGCGGCTTTCGTGGATATGATGAGCCGAGTATTCAAGGAATATTTGGATCAGTTCGATGTTGTCTTTATTGATGACATCCTCATATATTCCAAAAGTCGTGAAGATCATGAGCACCATTTGAAGCTGGTACTCCAAAGGCTTTATGAAAATAAGCTATATGCCAAATTAAAGAAATGCGAGTTCTGGCTTGAAGAAGTAGCTTTCCTTGGGCACGTGGTGTCAAAACATGGAGTATCTGTTGACCCGGCGAAGATTGAAGCAATACAAAGTTGGGAGCAACCTAAGTCGGTGACCGAAGTACGAGCTTTCTGGGCTTAGCTGGTTATTATCAGAGATTCGTGAAAGGGTTTTCTCGAATCGCTACTCCGTTAACTCAGTTGACTCGGAAGGATACAAAATTCGTATGGAGCGAGGAATGCTATAAGAGTTTTCAAGAGCTTAAGAGGAGACTCATTTCGGTACCTGTTCTGACAATACCATATTGTTCGGATGGATTTGTTATCTACAGCGATGCTTCGGGCAAAGGGTTAGGATGTGTTCTCATGCAACATGGGAAGGTCATAGCTTATGTCTCGCGACAACTCAAAGAATATGAGAGAAATTACCCTACTCATGATCTAGAGTTGGCAACAGTCGTTTTCGCGCTAAAGATCTGGAGGCACTATCTATATGGGGAGAAAGTGGAGATATATTCAGATCATAAAAGCCTCAAATATTTCTTCACCCAAAAGGAACTCAACATGCGACAACGACGTTGGCTCGAGTTGTTGAAAGACTATGATCATACCATTCAATACCATCCTGAAAAAGCAAACGCGGTAGCTGACGCGTTGAGTAGAAGATCATATGCAGGAACGAGTGTGATGATGTCAAGTATAATCATAGAACCAACTTTAATCGATAAAGTTAAGGTTGCTCAAGCCACAGACCCAGAGCTGATGCATATGAAGAAGAAAGTACAAGAAGGTGTTATCCCAGAAGCAAGAATCGATGAAGAAGGAATACTTCGAGTCCACTCCAGATTTTGTGTTCCTAACAATTCTGATTTGAAGTACAAGATCATGATGGAGGCACCTAATACACCGTTTGTAATTCACCCTGGAAGTACCAAAATGTATCGTGATCTTCGACATACATTTTGGTGGAACAATATGAAGAGAGAGATCGCGAAGTTTATCTCGAGGTGTTTAACTTGTCAACGTGTAAAGGCGGAGCATCAAGTGCCAAAGGGTCCATTGCAACCACTTGAGATTCTAAAATGGAAGTGGGAACACGTTACCATAGATTTCGTTACAAGTCTTCCCAAGGTTTCTCAAGGCGTAGATGCGATTTGGGTTATTGTTGATAGATTAACCAAGTCTGCTCATTTCTTGCCGATACGAGAGACTTATTCCCTTGAACGTCTTGCTCTTATATACGTAAATGAGATTGTGAGGTTGCATGATATGCTAGTATCTATAGTTTCGGATAGCGACCCAAGATTCACTTCACAATTTTGGGTTAGCTTGCAAAAAGCTTTGGGCACGGATTTACGATTCAGTTCGGCATACCATCCTCAAACGGACGGACAATCAGAGAGGACTATTCAAACTCTTGAAGATCTAGATAGAGAAGCTATATAGATAGAAGCTATAGAGAGAAATAAGAAGAGAAGTCTGCTACTTCACTATTCCAGTATACAGTCTTCTTCTGAGGTAAGTGATATTATTTTGTTCAGTATTCATAGGAATAATATTTTCTTTCATACTACGTAGTATGTGAGTAATATTATTTCATCTCGTATTCCTGATTATACCCTCATTTTGTTAAAGTATTGCTTCTATACTCCGTGAAATTAGTAGAATATCCTTGAAATTTACGCTTCATCTAGTATCGTTTCACAAGAATATTTTCTGCACATTCTTGTTAAATTTTAAGCTTTTCATGCCGGAGTACTGTCCATGAGTACTATTCATTTATACGGTACTATTCACAAAATACTATTCACGGGTACTATTCACAAAGTACTATTCACGAGTACTATTCACTAGTACTATTCACCCGGGTACTATTCACCTAGAGTACTATTCATGACAAAAATTAATTTCTTTTCGGTCTAAATTATTTTTGATACAATATCATCCTTGAATTTTACTCCACAAAGCAGTATCATGTTGGCAATTTGAACATTATTGAATTCTGGATAAATTAAACTATAAATCTTTAAAAATTTATCATTTGCTTCTTTTAATTGAATTCTTATATCATTGTCATCATCCTCATGCTTATATTGTGATGAAAGTCATCTTTGGCTTACCTGCATATGTAAGACCCCAACTTTTTAATGATAAAATCAAATTTCCTCTATTTATTATTGTGAATAATAAGGTGTTAATTTGATATAATACTTTGGTTATGGGTGAAATGTGTAAATTTTTCAAAATAAGCAAGTGGTTATAAAATATTCATTGTTGTCGGGGAATATTCTTTCTGTCGAAAAATATTCATACGACGGCGCAGCCATTTGTGGGCCCCATAATAGAATAACTGTCGGATAAAAAAAATAACAAATTTGAATTTTTAAAAATAACATAATCGTTATCGTTAACACTGTTGGAATACCCGATAGGTAAAGTAAAGTAATACGCGTTGTTGCACAGTAGCACACGGTATTGCACAGTATTTTTGAATTATTGATTATTACGTAAGAAGACACTACTCAATAATTGTTACAGTAATTATTGTTCAATATTTTATTTTACTGATTCAATAATTGCTATGTTGATATTTTATATTATTGTTGTTTTAATAATTATCAGTGCACATTATTTTTCATTATCAGATCAATAATTCTTATTATTTGAATAATATTAATAGATAGCATTATTGACAATGTCTAGAAAGTTCTGTCTAAGGAGAAGTTTGGTCACCTAATTGCGCGCCAGTAAGGAGAAATCCTTATTGAAAAGCCCCCTCTTTCCTGGGGAACGACCTGGTTGTCATAATTATGATTCTGTAATATTATTTGTGAATAATTAATTATTGATTTATAAGTTAAGAAAATATTTATTTGATGTGAATATAAATGATGGATTTATTTATGTGGTTATAAATGAAGGAATTAATGTTGAGGTGTTTTATCAGTATTTTGTCGGATTAGAGGTATTAAAAGATCAAATCGGTGTTCTTAAAGCCCTATTGCGTGACTTATAATTTTAATCCGACCGTTGGATCGTTGTGATTTTTGGATATGTTATACATATATAATTTGAGTATATGTCCACAAATTTTGAACCGTTGAACGCATGATTTGTTATGATTTTTAAAAGGTGTTAAAATGGTGTTAAAAATCGTCCGTTTGTGAATTTCGGATATTTTTGGTCTAGAATTTAGAAAAATTTTCTTCTGCAAAGTTGTAGAGAATTCGATTTCGTGTGGAATGGACATAAAATTCGTATTTTTCTGATAAACGGACTATTTTTTATGAATTGTTGAAGTTTCAGAAAATAAAATAATTTTTATTAAAATTATGGGTGGGACCCACTTTTACTTTTCAAACCATGTGCTAGAATTGTTTTGTCAAATGTGGTGGTTGGTCTTTGATGGCTGGTGTGGTGGCGTAGGAAATGAGAAAATAATAATATTATATTTTATTAATTTAGTCTCCTTTGGTGTTCTAGCATTTTTCTATAAATAGGCGCTTAAGTTAGAATTGAAAATCACATCAGAAACAAGTTTCATTTCCCTCTATATTATCAAGCGTATTTTTGTGAGTATTTAGATACTTTGAGAGTTGTTATTCAGTGCAAGGTTCCTCTGACTTTTCATCCGATATTCTAGTCAGAAGTACTGCTCTTTTGAGGTAAAGGATTTTAAGGGTTATTATGTTTTTCAGTTTCATAATTTTTCGGACCTTCAAAAATTCTGAAAAAATTTAAAATGATAATTTGATGAATTTTCTAGATTGTGTCCAAAAGTGACGATTTTTGGATGTATAGATTAGGAATTATGAATTTTATGAGAAAAGACTATTTTAAAAGTAAACCCTTATAAGTCCTTGTGGTTAACTCTAAAATTGGTGAAATTTTTATTGGAAGTATGTGTATATGACAGAAGTATACTCTGTAAATTTTAGAATTTTTGGATAAAAGTACAAATTATGATAAATATCTAAATATTCAGCAGTTATGGCCATATGAAAAATAGTAAATGAATTTTAAAAATTCCGAAAAAAATATATGTTCAATATGGGACTATATTATGCTAAATCTCAAAAAAAAAATATTTTGCCACTATCATACAAGATGTCTAATGACATACAACCTCGTGTCATCATAAGACAGGGTTGTGCATATCCACTTGCTGAGTATATCTACGAGCACTACCTATATAATCTCGGGGTTTGGTTAAAGTATAACTCTAAATTAGAGACAGTGGAGGTAATGATATGTCAAGAGAAGACTCACCATTGGAAAGAATATGATAGTAATCTTCTTGTTTTTCTTTGGGGTCTATTGGGTCAACCAAGGATAATTCTGTGGACATATGATATCTATCATAACCTAGACGCATGGGCTCCCATGTACGAAGGTTTCGTTGAGCACTTCTCAAATATTCTAATTTTTAAAACAGTTTTTGACTATACCTTTATGTAAGGTACCACTGTGAGGTGTTGTTCACGGTTGGGACATGAGTTACATTTGGCATCAGAGCTATAAGTAAAGTGCCCCGAGCCTCTCGCTGGTGACTTCCTGTTGATGGGGGATGCACTGAAGCTAGACTCTCCATAGGGGACGCCGTTCTGCGGTGGCAAACTGATAGGTATCAATGTGAGGTGCTGACACAAGTTGGTGTCTAAAGTTACATTTGGTATCAGAGCTTAGGGATATGGTCTTTGGCGGAGATCGGGGAATAGAACTAGGAGGGGAGATATGAGTAAATCCTTCGGTAGTGTGTCCTACCTAAGCTTAATTGTTGGTCGGTCATAATATACGGATATTATGTGATACGTTAATTTGTTTAATTAACCCTTATTTTATGACAGTATTTGAGAATGGCAGTTGAAAATGTTAACAATGGAGTGAATGATACCGCGGGAATACCTCTAATCACCAACCGTGATAATGTGATATCAGGAGAAGAAGGAATTAGAGATATTCTTGTGGTAAGGGAAGAATTAATTGTTGCACCCGAGCTAGTTGCAGAGGTAGCAGCTGAGAGTGAGGAAGAAGAGGAACCTGAGGAGAATTTATTAGAAGAATTTTATGATCGAAATGTGAAATTGCAAAATCGTATTCATGAGTTAGAAGAGTAGGCTGAAGAGCGGCAGGCGGTCGTGAAATAAAAGGATGCAACGATTCAAGCTTATGTTACCCGATATGTGATGCTTGAACAGAAGCACTCTTTGGCAGAGTATAAGATGATAAAGCTGGAGTCTGAGCTAAAAGAAGAAACAACTGAACGAGTGAGAATGAGTGATGCATGGGTAAAAGCCGCACGACGCGTTGATATTATGGAGAGAGATGTCCGATCTAAGAATGCTAAAATAGATGATATGTATTTCTCTTTTTGGACAGCAATTGAGAGAATCCAACATCGAGTTTTGAATTATCCTGTACATTGCGGTCAACCCCAATTCGATATGGATCAAAGATTAATGATTCAGATCATGAAACAGGAGTACGACGAAGCAGTTGAGGGTAGAATATGCCCTATAGAAAAGTATATTCCAACGGTAGTGATGACGCCAAATGTTACCCCAGACAAGTCAAAGCCAGGTAGTTCAAGGGAGAGCGGTTGTCATGAATTCCCAACAAATGAGGAACCCAAATGAAGTTATCACGGAAAATGAACAACGGAAAAATCATGATGACCCGGGAGATAGAATCTGAAATGAAAGCAAGGTATTCTCAACTTTTCAAAATACTAGGTACGTAAATTTCGGGGACGAAATTTCATACGGAGGGGAGGTTGTAAGACCCCAACTTTTTAATGAATAAAAACAAATTTTCTCTATTTATTATTGTGAATAATAAGGTGTTAATTTGATATAATACTTTGGTTATGGGTGAAATGTGCAAATTTTTAAAATAAGCAAGTGGTTATAAAATATTCATTGTTGTCGGAGAATATTCATTTGGTCATGAAATATTCTTTCTGTCGGAAAATATTCATACGACGGCGCATCTATTTGTAGGCCCCATAACAGAATAATTGTCGGATGAAGAAAACGATAAATTTGAATTTTTATAAATAACGGCATAATCGTTACCGTTAACACTGTTGGAATATCCAGTGGGTAAAGTAAAGTAATACGCGTTGTTACACAGTAGCACACGGTATTGCACAATATATTTGAATTATTGATTCTTACGTAAGAAGGCACTACTCAATAATTGTTACAGTAATTACTGTTCAATATTTTATTTTATTGATTCAATAATTGTTACGTTGATATTTTATATTATTGTTGTTTTAATAATTATCACTGCATAGTATTTCCCATTATCAGATCAATAATTCTTATTATTTGAATAATATTATTAGATAGCATTATTGGCAATGTCTAGAAAGTTCTGTCTAAGGAGAGGTTTGGTCACCTAATTGCGCGCCAGTAAGGAGAAATCCTTATTGGAAAGTCCCCTCTTTCCTGGGAACGACCTGGTTGTCATAATTATGATTCTGTAATATTATTTGTGAATAATTAATTATTGATTTATATGATAAAAAAATATTTATTTGATGTGGATATAAATGATGAATTTATTTATGTGGTTATAAATGAAGGAATTAATGTTGAGGTATTTTATCAGTATTTTGTTTGATTAGAGGTATTAAAAGATCAAATTAGTGTTCTTAAAGCCCTATTGCGTGAGTTATAATTTTAATCCGACCGTTGAATCGTTGTGATTTTTGGATATGTTATACATATATAATTTGAGTATATGTCCACAAATTTTGAATCGTTAAAAATTAACGCATGATTTGTTAAGATTTTTAAAAGGTGTTAAAATGGTGTTGAAAATCGTCCGTTTGTAGATTTCGGATATTTTTGGTCTGAAATTTGGAAAAACTTTCTTCTGCAAAGTTGTAGAGAATTCGATTTCGTGTGGAATGAACATAAAATTTGTATTTTTCTGATAAACATGCTATTTTCTATGAATTGTTGAAATTTCAAAAAATAAAATAATTTTTATTAAAATTATGGGTGGGACCCACTTTTACTTTTCAAACCATGTGCTAGAATTGTTTTGTCAAATGTGGTGGTTGGCCTTTGATAGCTGGTGTGGTGGGGTAGGAAATGAGAAAATAATAATAATAATATTATATTTTATTAATTTAGTCTCCTTTGGTGTTCTAGCATTTTCCTATAAATGGCGCTTAAGTTAGAATTGAAAATCACACCAGAAATAAGTTTTCTTTCTCTCTATATTATAAAGTGTATTTTTGTAAGTATTTAGATACTTTGAGAGTTGTTATTCAGTGCAAGGTTCCTTCGGCTTTTCATCCGATATTCCAGTCAGAAGTACTGCTCTTTTGAGGTAAGGGATTTTAAGAGTTATTATGTTTTTCAGTTTCATAATTTTTCGGACCTTCAAAAATGCTAAAAAAATTTGAAATTATAATTTGATGAATTTTCTAGATTGTGTCCAAAAATGGCGATTTTTGGATGTATAGATTAGGAGTTATGAATTTTATGAGAAAAGACTATTTTAAAAGTAAACCCTTATAACTCCTTGTGGTTAACTCTAAAATTGGCAAAAATTTTATTGGGAGTACATGTATATGACATAAGTATACTCTGTAAATTTTAGAATTTTGGACAAAAGTATAAATTATGATAAATGTCTAAATATTCGGCAGTTATGGCCATATGAAAAATAGTAATAAATTTTAAAAATTTCGAGAAAAATATATGTTCAATATGAGACTATATTATGCTAATTTCAGAAAAGAAATATTTTTAGAACTGATTTGGTATTTTTTATTAAAATGGACTAGTTATGAGTAAATGAATTAAATACGTTAAGTGAAGTAAAAAAATTAAAAAATAGGATTTTATGCCTTGAGAATCCTATATGAGGTATATGCATATTTTTGATGAGAGTTTTGGTTATTGGTGGTGATATCTTATGAGTTTGGAATTTTAAGATAATTAAATGTATTATTTAGTAAAGTGTAAACAATTAAAATAAATTGTTTATAAGTTTAAAAAATGTTATTCTTTTAATATCATTATACCGAAATATTGGTATGGATTTTATTGTAGAATTTCTATATTTTTCATGTCAGGATTACTATTCATGAATTACTATTTATGAGTTACTATTCATGAGTTACTATTCACGAGTTACTATTCACAGGGTACTATTCACGACAAAATTAGTTTTTTTTTCTGACCAAATTATCGTTGATTTTTGAATCTTACTCTTGAAATTAAATCCATGTTTTGATAATATTATTTTTATTATCATATATAACATTTTTATAATCATGGTGAAGAAATTTCTCTTTGACTTGAGTGTAAAGATGGGTAGATTATTGGTATGATCGTGACTGTGGGTTCTCTTTGGCCAGTAGTGCAAAGTTGAATCGTTGACTGGTATGATCATGACCATTGAATTTATAATTGAATATTTTTAACTTAAGTGCAAAGGTGAATTGATCAACATGGTTATAATTATGGTGTATATAAATTCTGAAATGATTATGTATTTCTTTGAGATATTAATATCTTTGGCCTGTAGTACAAAGATGAATTATTGATGAATATCTTTGGCTCGTAGTGCAAAGATAACCTGTTATTGAATATCTTTGGCCCGTAGTGCAAAGATGATCTGTTGTTGAATATCTTTGGCCCGTAGTGCAAAGATGAACTGTTGATGAATATCTTTGGTCGTGGTGTAAAGATGAATTTATTAGTATGATTATGAAGAGGAACTGTGATTTGGTATAACCATGATTTTTGATGTTTCAGGTAAAGACATGTGATAAAAATTATCTTCGTCCTGGGTGCGAAAAGGAATTTAGAATCACAATTATGATTATGAGTTATTCATATGATTGTGGACCAGAACTGTTGATTGATGTTACAGGAATAAAATATTATTGGTGGATTTTTAACATGGAGAAGATAATAGACTTTATGGTCTATTTGACTCTTCTAATGGATTGCTCGTTCCGCTGCAACTATGGTTGAAAAATTTTATCATCTACCATATGTTCTAAATCTCTGATTTATTACTGTTGAAGGCTAATAATAATTTATTTATCTTTGGTTATGATATTCTTTACTGGGCTAGTTGAGCTCACCCTTGTGCTTCACAATTCCTTTCAGGTAATAAGAGTGTAGCTGGGTCGAGCGGGAGTAACAAGAGAATAGAACGGTAGTCTCTAGCTGTGGAGTTCTCCCTAAATAGTATAGAAAAGTGTGTTGTATTTTATACATCATTTAGTAGTTATATTTGGTGAATCAAATAGGGTGAGGCGAACCCAACGTTGGAAGGGTATTTTGCCACTATCATACAAGATGTCTAATGACATACAACCTCGTGTCATCATAAGACAGGGTTGTGCACATCCACTTGCTGAGTATATCTACGAGCACTACCTATATAATCTCGGGGTTTGGTTGAAGTATAACTCTAAATTAGAAACAGTGGAGATAATGATATGTCAAGAGAAGACTCACCATTGGAAAGAATATGATAGTAATCTTCTCGTTTTTCTTTGGGGTCTATTGGGTCAACCAAGGATAATTCTGTGAACATATGATATCTATCATAACCTAAACGCATGAGCTCCCATGTACGAAGGTTTCCTTGAGCACTTCCCAAGATACTAATTTTTAAAACAATTTTTGACTATACCTTTATGTAAGGTGTCATTGTGACGTACTATCCAAGGTTGAGATGAGAGTCACAGTTGGTATATATTTGTATCAAAACTCACAACATATGTGTTGTTGTATTTTGCACGATAATTGTTGTAATAAAGTTGTAGTTATTTTCTGTACCATGTATTTGGCGACTCATAATAGGTTGGGTGGAATGAACCTATTTTGGGGGCGTTACAGCATTGATGGACTGTTGATTGATATGATTATGACCAGGGATCATTCTGTATAATCATGACCCATAATGTTACAAATGATGTGGTAAAAGTCCTCATTGGACTGTAGTGCATTAATGAACAGTTGTTAGTATGATTATGACCAGGAATTATTCGATATAATCATGACCATTGATGATTACATGAATATCCTTGGCCCGTAGTGCAGGGATGATTCGATGAGGTAATTTATTTATTAAGCTGAGTCTCAGTAATAAAGTTGATGAAAAACTTTTTAAATCATAGAAGATAGTAGATATCATGCTATACTTGACTCTTCTAATGGATTGCTTGTTCTGCTGCAGTTAAACTTGTTGTCTATTATATTCTATCAGTTTAACATTGTTGAAGGCTAACGATAACTTATTCTACATTATCTTTGTCATAATATTTCTTACTGGGCTAGTTGAGCTCACCCTTTTGCTTTTATTGTTCTCTTCAGGAAATGAGAACGTAGCCGGGACTAGTCGGAGAACGGAGTGATGGTCCGAGATGGTGTTATAGTAGTCCTCACTATTTTATGAAATAGTGTGATAATAAATGTAATGAAGACTTCATTTGAGTTTGAATACTGTCTATGAGACAATATTCGTGTAAAAACTCTAAGCTACGCTGTTGTCGTATTGTATAAAAGAAGTTTGTATTTGATTTATGTACCATGTATTTGGCGACTCAGAATGGGTGATGTATACCGATTTTGTGGGCGTCACATTAGCGAAACCAAAACTACGTAGTTTTAGACGTAGCAAAAAAGGCGAGATAAAACGACATAGTTTTGGGACGTCCGTTTAGATTGATACCCTTTCAGCAGATACCGCTTCTCAAAACGACACAGTTTTGATAATAATAAAAAATAATTTTTATCAAAACGACACAATTTTGACAATAGAACTAAAATAAAATAAAATTAAATTTTATATAAATTTTGTCCAAAAAGTTATATATGAACCACGAGCCAGACCGGTCGGCGGCGCGGGTTCGAATCAAGCCTTAGCTAGGTTTTCTCCCTTCTACAAAAGTGGGGTGCTCCTTGGGGCTCAAACCCATGAGCAAGCTTCATGTATATAAACCTAGACCTGGCAAAGATGGCCCAGGCCCGCGGGTCGGGCCGCCCCGCCCGCCACGAGCTGGGCTTTGGGCTGTATTTTTTTAGCTCACTAAAATTTGGGCCTTTTGGCCCGGCCCGTGAAGGCCCGGCCCGGCCCGGCCCGTGGCATGCGCCTCTTCTTTTTTTTTTTTTAACAAAATATTGCTAATTGTGGGTTATGAGGCTTGAACACAAGACTTGTAAGTAAACAAATAAGAGTTCAAACCAACTGAGCTACAAACAACTATTTATTTTTAATGCAATCTTCAATATAAAAATATATTTTTATACAAAAATATCATATGCTAATGTATTTTACTATTATAGTCGTAGTAAATAATAATTGTAGTTTGAAATTTCTTAATTGATGTGGCTGTTAATAAGTCCCATAAAACAAGCTAATTAATTAAATAATGAGATATTGGGTAATAACTAAAATCATGTCATGCAAATCTTCTGAAAATCAATTTAAATATTCAAAGTGCTAAAATTTTGGCATCTCCAAGTTCCAAGTTCCAACCGTGTAAATCTTAAAAATTAATTAGATATCTCTTGGAACAATTTTTGTGGAGTCATGAATGCATTTTTAAAAGTGAAATAAACTATATTAATTTTAAAGTATAATTTTAAAAAATCAAATTTGATTATATACTTTGAAAGTAATTTATAATACTATTAAAATTTTAATTGATTGAGATATGTAGTTAATATAGGTAATTAGAATTATTGTTTATTATAAATTATTTTATTATTTTTAATATTTATTATTACTATTTTTGGTGTAGCAAAATTTTGTAAAAAAAAAAATTTGAGGAAGAAGCCCGCCGGTCGGCCCGGCCCGGCCCGGCCCAACCAGGGCCACAGGCCTCACTTTAGCAGCCCGCCAAAACCCAGGCCATTTTGGCCCGGCCCGTCGTTGGCCCGGCCCGTTTGCCACCTCTATGTAAACTTATTAAATCTTTAGTTCTTAACCAATGTGGAATTTGGCTTCTCACATATATTTATTATCATTTATCATTTTTAAGGGCGATCTTTGAGAGTTAATATCTTATTCATTACTCCATGGATTTGAGCTTCCAAATACTACCTCCGTTCATAAAAAATTGTCGTTTAAGATATTTGCACTTGGATTAAGAAAGTCATTAATTTAATACTATCATTTAACAATTAAATTTTTTTGAAATTTCATCACTACTCCTTTATAGAAAATTGAAAACTATTAATATAAGGAAGAGAATTTCTTGGAACAATGAGAGAAAGTAAGGGTAATATAGGAAAGTAAATAATTTATTCTCCTCGAAAGTTGTAAACGACAAACTTTTTAGAACAAATTTTTTTTTCTAAAATGACAATCTTTTAAGAACGGAGGGAGTACTTAATTTAATCTACTCATGGAATAGAAGACATTAATATGTGAATTCACTTAAAATAATTATTAAAACCCACTTCAATTTTAACTCAAATTCTAACAATTAATTATAAAATGTCAATGTTTTAGACACAATCATAATAATTTTTTTCCTAGAGAGGAATTAAGGGAAAATCTAGAGGAAATTTGCTTTCAATTTGAAGCATCTACTTTCTTCTAGGGATCAAGAGGGGAATTAAACACAATCTTAAGAGAAATTTACCTTCAATATGTAGCTCATTGTTTATTCTAGGGCTATGTTTGTTTGCAATAATTATATTTGTGATAAGACTATTAATTTCAAGTATCTTGTTTATTTTTAAATTTAGACTTATTAGTTTAAAAATTATAAAATAACTTAATAATATTGATATTATTATTATTATCCCGAGATTATAATATGTAGTGCCTAATTTATTTTGACTTTTTTTAGTGGTATACTCGTTTTTGTGATTTTGTACCGAGAGATCTTATCACTAAACCAACATTTGGTCTACATTAAACAATTGTTCACAAGAAAATAAAAAAACTAATATGTAATTTTTTTGTATAAATTATTGATTTGATTAAATAACCATTTACATCCTATTTTTACTATTCAATAAATGGTATAGTAGTGTTTGAGATTACTTAAATATTGCTAATTTAGCATAGGCTTTTATGATCCATGGAATTAGAAAAAGAATTCACAAAATCTTTCCAAAATTTATGTGATGTAGTAATATTGATAATTCTCATGACATCACTTTGTGCTAATATCACAACTATTAAATAAAAGTCTTTCTATGCGGATAAATAAATTAGACAGAATAATTGGACCGGAAGAGTAAAAGTAATTTATTCATGCAAACAATTTGACAGTATAATTTATTTATTCGCTAAAATAAATATTTTTTTGTTTTTTTGATTTAATTATACTGCTTAATTTACCTGTCCATAAGGAGTTATTGATTAAATATTGGACGAAATTCCATTCTTATGAAACTTAAAAAACCTTGACATGCTGGGCATCACGCCCATGGGCATGGCAACCACAGATGAGCTAAACATTTATAGATACCTTGATAACCAGATCAAATAATATATATATATATATATATATACACGATCCGAATCTTAAGTTCACCCCTTATTTACCTCACCTTACTCACCGCCCTTTAGTGACGAATCAGACGAAGATTCAGTCCGTCGCTATATGTTTGGTCCGTCGCTATATGTTGTCCGTCGCTAAAAGCTAAGACGACGATTCTATATATAGCGACGGACCGAATTATCGCTAAAGGGGATGAGCAAGGTGAGCTAGATAAGAGGTGAGCTTAAGATCCGGATCGTGTGTGTATATATATATATATATATATATATATATATATATATATATATATATATATATATATATATATATATATTGAAAATTTGTTCAGAAGAAGATACTTATATACCCCTTCCGTTTTATATTATTTGATTATTGTTTATTTTTTAAAGTCAATTAAGAAGTTTTTAAACTCAAAATTAACATAGATTTTTTTAATTCTAACCAATACAGTGATGAATATTGTAAATTATCTTAAAAATATTATTCATTGTAAATTTTATTGTATCATAAATTTTTATGAGTTATTTTAATTTTGAATTTAAAAATATCTCGAATTAACTTTTAAAAGTGATCATATAATTTAGAACGAATAAAGTATTTATTTTAAAGGAAAAGACGCTTGTTATTAAAATGATATGAACAATCACACAATCGATCTCTATATCTAAAAACACGATGTCTAATCTAGATTAATTTAATTTTAATTTTAAAATTTAGTGAGTTGACTCCGTTGGTATATAAATTTACTTGTCTGACTCTTCAATTTTTAATGGTGACCACTTAATTATGCTCGAGGATTACAAACTTAAAAAAAAATGCAATTTAAGACGACTTAATTAGAGCATTTATAATGATTTATTTATCTCTATCTCTATTTTGGAGTGTTATGAGTCATTATATAATATAAAGATTCAATTTTTTTACTATGTACTTAACATGTTTCTTATATTAATTTCTTAAATAATACTCCCTCCATCCTTAATTATTTAACGTTTTAAAAGTGGACACAAATATTAAGATAATGATTAGAAAATATTAAATATAGTACTCAATTGTCTATCATACTCTTAAATCTTTTGTTGGGATAAGAAGAATTTTGTTGGGATAAGAAGAGAGAAAAAGTTTAAAGAATAAAAAAATAGATAGAGTAATGAGGGATAATTTTGAAAAAATTGTCATTAATTCTCCTAGATTTGAACAAACATCAAATAATTAGGGACAAATAAAAAACTCTAAAACGTCAAATAATTAGGAACGGAAGGAGTAAAATTTAAAAGTTCAAACAGTTAAAACATGTTTTGACCATTGTAACTATTTGACATTTTTATTAGTTTTATGCGTTAAAGCTTGTAATAGATGTAATATATTACAATATCTTGTTTTTAATTATAAAATAGCTATTAATTTATTAATCTTTTTTGAATTAAGTATGTGATATTTTTAAATTTAAAATTAATATAAATTTAATCAATACATATTGTAACTTATTTAGAAAAAAACCATATTACTTATAAATTTTATTATTTTGTCAATTCTTAGCAAAATTATTAAGTTTGAGAATGCATCAAATTGACTTATAAAAATTAATAGTAATCTTATAATTTATAAAAGTGAGAGTATAATTTATCAATTGTATTCTACTGTAAAATAATTTTTATTTTATTTTAAATTTTAAGTAATTTATGGAGTGCGTATTGAATGGATTGTAGCTGCAAATATACATAAGATCTATATTAACTTTAAAAAAAGTTAATTTGTGATATTTTTAAATTTAAAATTAATATGATTCATTTAATTTAAATTTTAAAAATAATAAATTTAATAATTAATAGTACTTTTATATTATTTATAATAATATGGACATAAATTAAATAAATTTATATCAATTTTTAATTTTAATACGTTTGAAATTAATTTTTAAAAAATAAGTTATTAATTTTATAATTTGAAAATGAAGTAGTGAAAAAGTCATGTGACAATTGTGACGCCCCCAAAATAGGTATACAACACCCATTCTGAGTCGCCAAAATACATGGTACAGAAACAACTACATCTTTATTATTACAACACAAGAACTGTGAGTTTAAATACAAATATTATCATTTAGACAATATCCACACTCAAATAAGTCCTCATTACAATTATTGATACATTATTTCACAAAAATGGTGAGGACTACTAAAGTAACTTCTAGAACCATCATTCCATACCCCGACTAGTACTCGCTACATTCTCGCCTCCTGAGAAAAATGGAACAAAAAGGAAAAGAGTGAGCTCAACTAGCCCAGTAAAGAACATTATGACTAAGATAATACAGAACAAATTATCGTTAGTCTTCAACAGGGAAAAATCTAATAGAATACAATAGACAACAAGTTTTAAATCAATAACTGCAGCGGAAACAGCAAACCATTAGAAGAGTCAAGTAGAGAATGAGTTCTACTATCTTCTAAGATTTAAAAGTCCATCATCAATATTTTATCCCTGTAACAACAATCAATAACCATCTTTAATCAAATATTCATCTTTGCACTACAGGCCAAAGATATTCATTTGTATCACCAGTCGGTCATGTTCATCTCAACACCTGTTCATCTTTGCACTACGGGCCAAAGATATTCATCAGTTAATCATTCATCTTTGCACTACGGGCCAAAGATATTCAGTAATATCATCATTTAGGACTGAGGATGATGAAAAATATCTTAAAGAAAACGAATCCAGTGAAACAAAATAACAAATATTAAGGATTCGTATTTCGATTTATCCATGTCCAAAAATACCTTATAATTATTCATAGTGAAGTAGAATTCAAGAATGATCAAAACATGGATACAATCAAAGCTAGTACCCAGAATAGATATTTTGGACGAAAAGAAGAAAATTTTATTTTTCGGTGAATAGTAACTCGTGAATAGTAACTCATGAATAGTAACCCCGACGTAAAAAGTTCCAAATTTGATAAAAATTTCTAACCAATATTTCGGCATAATGATATTGAAGAAATAATATCATTTTTGAATAAAATAACATCCCTTACCTCGTAAAGACAGTACTTCTGGTCGGAATACCGGTATAAGGCTGAAAGACACTTGCTCTGATGAATAGAAACTCTCAAAGTATCTAAATACTCACAAAATACACTCAATAATCTAGAGAGAGAAAGAGAGAAAACTTGTTTCTGGTGTGATTTTCAATTCTAACTTAGCCCTCTATTTATAGGAAAATGCTAGCACGCCGAAGCAGACTTAACCTGCAACCTGATGGCTTTACCTGCTACTATTCCCACCCACCACATTTGAATAAAAATCTCAGCACATTTCTTCACCAACCAAGAGTGGGGCCCACCAATTCTAGAATTTTCTACCAAAATGATTAACTCCGAAAATTCAACAATTTCTGAACCAGTCATCTCGTAAAATTTATAATAAATCATACGTTCATTTTTAACGGTTCAAAATTTGTGGACATATACTCAACTTATATATGTATAACATATCTAAAAATTACCACGATCCAACGGTCGGATTAAAAATTATAACCCCCGCAAAATATCTCAAAAACCCTGATTTTTAATACCTCCATTCCGACAAAAATACTGATAAAAACCTCAACATTAACTCCTTCATTTTTAACCACAAAAATATATCCCTCATTTATATCCACAAAAATAAATATTTCCTTATCACATGAATCAATAATTAATTATTCACAAATAATATTACAGAATCACATTTGTGACAACCAGGCCGTTCCCAGGAAAGAGGGGGCTTTCCAATAAGGATTTCTCCTTACTGGCGCGCAATTAGATGACCAAACCTCTCCTTAGACAGAACTTTCTAGACATTGCCAATAATGTTATCTAATAATATTATTCAAATAATATGAATTATTGATCTGATAATGGGAAATACTGTGTAGTGGCAATTATTGAAACAACAGTAATATAAAATATCAACGCAGCAATTATTGAATCAATAAAATAAAATACTGAACAGTAATTACTGTAACCATTATTGAGTAGTGCCTTCTTACGTAAGAATCAATAATTGGTGCAATACAGTGTGCTACTGTGTAACAACGCGTATTACTGTGTTTTAACCACCGGGTATTCCAACAGTATTAACGGTAACAACTACGCCGTTATTAATAAATAACATATACTTGTCGTTTTCTTCATCCAATCACTTTCCGTTACGGGGCCCACAAAAGACTGCGCCGTCGTACGAATATTCCCCGACAGGAAGAATATTCCACGACCAAACGAATATTCCCCGACAACAATGAATATTTTATAACCACCTGCTTATTTGAAATATTTGCGCATTTTACCCATAACTAACCTCATTAATCAATTTAACACTTACTATTTCAAAATAATAAATAGAGGGAATTTAAATTTCATTTATTAATAATTTGGGGTCTTACAACCTCCCCTCCTTATGAAATTTCGTCCTCGAAATTGACGTACGTACCTGGTGTTTCGAAAAGATGAGGATACCTCGCTTTCATTTCCGTTTCCAACTCCCAGGTCATTTCCTCAATAGCATGGTTTCTCCACAAAACTTTAACTTGTGGTATGACTTTCGTGCGTAGGACATGCTCCTTTCTATCCAAGATCTTGACAGGTACCTCTTCGTACGTTAAGTCTTCAGCTATCTCGTCCGGTTCTAACTCAATAACGTGGTCTGGGTCTTTCACATATTTACGTAACACAGATATATGAAAAACATTATGAACACGAGACATACTTGGAGGTAACGCGAGTCTATAGGCCAAATTTCCTACTCGGTCAAGAATCTGAAATGGACCAATAAATTGTGGATTGAGCTTTCCTCTCTTCCCAAATCTTGTAACTCCTTTCCATGGAGCCACACGCAATAATACATGATCCCCAATGTCAAATTCCACGTCCTTTCGATGAAGATCCGCATAACTCTTTTGTCGATCCTGTGCCGTTTGTATACGTTGTCGAATCGTTTGGATCTTCTCTGTAGTCATGCGTACCAACTCTGGTCCCAACAATGTTGCTTCACCCACCTCGTCCCAACATACTGGAGAGCGACACTTTCGTCCATATAATGCTTCAAATGGGGCCACACCTATACTTGCCTGATAACTGTTATTGTAAGAGAATTCCACCAATGGTAGGTACTTATCCCAACTCCCTTTGAAATCTAGGACACAAAGTCTTAATAGATCTTCAAGAGTTTGAATAGTCCTCTCTGATTGTCCGTCCGTTTGAGGATGGTATGCCGAACTAAATCGTAAATCTGTGCCCATAGCTTTTTGCAAGCTAACCCAAAATCTTGAAGTGAATCTTGGGTCACGATCCGAAACTATGGATACTGGCATGCCATGCAGTCTCACAATCTCATCTACGTATATACGAGCAAGACGTTCAAGGGAATAAGTCTCCCGTATCGGCAAGAAATGAGCAGACTTTGTTAATCTATCAACAATAACCCAAATAGCATTTATGCCTTGAGAAACCGTGGGAAGACCCGTAACGAAATCCATGGTAATGTGTTCCCACTTCCATTTCGGAATCTCAAGTGGTTGCAATGGACCCTTTGGCACTTAATGTTCCGCCTTTACACGTTGACAAGTTAAACACCTCGAGATAAACTTTGCAATCTCTCTCTTCATATTATTCCACCAAAATGTATGTCGAAGATCACGATACATTTTGGTACTTCCAAGATGGATTGCAAATGGTGTATTGTGTGCTTCCATCATGATCTTGTACTTCAAATCAGAATTGTTAGGAACACAGAGTCTAGAGTGGACTCGAAGTATTCCTTCTTCATCGATTCTTGCTTCTAGAATAGAACCTTCTTGCACTTTCTTCTTCATACGCATCAGCTCTATGTCCGTAGCTTGAGCAGCTTTAACTTTATCGATTAAAGTCGGTTCTACTCGTATATTTGACATCATCATGTGGGTACTTGGAGCCTTCATCTCTATCTCCATCCTTTGCAAGTCATACAAAATGGGCCTTTGTGTTAACAACATTGCACTCGTACCCGCATATGATCTTCTACTCAATGCGTCAGCTACTACGTTTGCTTTTCCAGGATGATATTGGATGGTATGATCGTAATCTTTCAACAGCTCGAGCCAACGTCGCTGCCGCATGTTGAGTTCCTTTTGGGTGAAGAAATATTTGAGGCTTTTATGATCTGTATAGATCTCCACTTTCTCCCCATACAGGTAGTGTCTCCAGATCTTCTACGCGAAAACTACTGCTGCCAACTCCAAATCATGAGTAGGATAATTCCTCTCATATTCTTTGAGTTGTCGCGAGGCATAGGCTATGACTTTCCCATATTGCATGAGAACACATCCTAACCCTTTGCCTGAAGCATCACTGTAGATAACAAATCCATCCGAACCAGATGTTATTGTCAGAACAGGTGCCGAAATGAGTCTCCTCTTAAGCTCTTGAAAACTCTTCTCGCATTCCTCGCTCCATATGAATTTGATATCTTTCCGAGTCAGCTGAGTTAACGGGGTAGCGATTCGAGAAAACCCTTCCACGAATCTTCGATAATAACCAGCTAAGCCTAGAAAGCTACGTACTTCGGTCACCGTCTTTGGTTGCTCCCAACTTTGTATTGCTTCAATCTTCGCCGGGTCAACAGATACTCCATGTTTTGACACCACGTGCCCTAGGAAAGCTACTTCCTCAAGCCAGAACTCGCATTTCTTCAACTTAGCATATAACTTATTTTCACGCAGCCTTTGGAGTACCAGCTTCAAATGATGCTCATGATCTTCACGGCTTTTGGAATATATGAGGATGTCATCAATAAAGACAACAACGAACTGATCCAAATAATCCTTGAATACTCGGTTCATCATATCCATGAAAGCCGCATGAGCATTAGTCAATCCAAAAGACATGACTAGGAATTCATAATGCCCGTACCGAGTTCTGAAGGCAATCTTTAGAATATCCTCAGTTTTAACCTTCAGCTGATGATATCCAGAACGAAGATCGATCTTTGAAAAGAATTGTGCTCCTTGTAACTGGTCAAACAGGTCATCAATACGAGGTAGCGGATACCTATTCTTAATAGTGACATGGTTTAATTCCCGGTAATCAATACAAAGTCGCATACTCCCGTCTTTCTTCTTTACAAATAAAACAGGAGCACCCCAAGGAGATGTACTAGGACGAATGAAACCGATGTCCAACAACTCTTGTAGTTGGACCTTTAACTCCTGAAGTTCAATAGGAGCCATTCGATATGGGGTTTTAGAAATGGGCTTTGTACCAGGTTCAAGATCAATAAAGAATTCAATTTCTCGTTTCGGGGGTAGACCGGGAAGTTCTTCAGGAAATACGTCAGGAAAGTCAATAACAACAGGAATATTATTCAAATTTGACGTGTCTTTATTCAAATCCATAACATGGGCTAAGAAAGCTTGACATCCGTTTTTTAATAAACGAATGGCTTTATGACTTGATATAGCAGTGATTGATTTTAATGGCTTAGTTGTTTGAATTCGTACAACAGGTTGGTTAGGAATATGAAAACTAATAACCTTACGAAAACAATCAATTTTGGCATGATGAGTAGTTAGCTAATCAATCCCTAAAATCACATCAAAAACAAGTATCTTTAAAGAGATAAGGTCAACAGGTAAGGTGATGGTGCCAACTTGGATCACACAAGATTTATAAACAGTGGATGTGATGAAAGTTTCTCCTAACGGAGTCTCCACAGATAAATCAAAGTCTAACTTCTCCGGAGTCAAGTTTAAACGTTGAGCACAAGCAGGAGAGATAAAAGAATGGGTAGAACCGGTATCTAATAAGGTATAAACTTCGCATGAATTTATGATTAGCTTACCCGTGATCACCTCGTTTGGGTTCCTCGCATGTTGACCAGTCACGACAAACGCTCTTCCAGGAACCGTTGACTTTATCTTTTCTGGAACAACTTTTTGAGTCACCATCCCCGCTGGACATGGTTTTGCTATAGTGCAATCTCGAGCGATATGTCCTTCCTTTCCATAATTATAACATACCTTAAACTGTTGTGGGCAGTTTGGGCTGATATGTCCTTCTTTTCCGCACTTATAGCATATAATCGGTGGTCGTTCTCCTCCCTTGGAACCGGTTGCTGCTGGTGCTAACGTCTTCGTATTGTCATTGTTGAATCTCCTCTTTTTAAAATCTCCTCCCGACTCGCTTCTTCTATTTTCATAGCCACGATTACCACCAGAGTGGTTGCCGTTCTTGTCTGTATTTTTCTTTCTCCGCTGGTTATCATTGTTCTGATGACTGCTGTCACCGATATGATCCTGGTTGTGGTCCCTCAGTTGACTGTACTCATTATCTCGCTCTAATAATTGAGCCATGTTGACAACATCTGAATAGAGAGAAAATTTATGAGAAATGAGATATTGACGTATGCCAGGTTTCAAACCTCTCAAAAACATCCTCGTCATACGTTCCTCATTCTCCACCAAATGAGGTGCAAACCTGGACAACTCTGCAAGCCTCGCCTCGTACTGAGACACCGTCATGTTATTCTGCTCCAGTCTAATAAACTCTACCTCCTTCATATGACGAATACTTTCAGGAAAGTACTTGTCATTGAACAGTTTCTGAAATGTCTCCCAAGACATGCTGAGTGCGGTTGGATGGGTACGCTTCACAGACTCCCACCAGTAATCTGCCTCGCCACGGAACATAAAGGTGGCGAATGGAACTTTCTGTTCCTCCATGCATCCCAAGACATCGAATATCTTGGTAATTTGCTTGACCCACGTTTCCGCCATGATCGGATCCGGCTTTCCCTTAAATTCTGGTGGTCCCAATTCTTTGAACTGTTTGGCTGTGACGAACCGTGAATTGCTATCATTTCCTCCTGTATTTTGAACACGAGTCTCCCTCGTCTGGTTTTGCATGAATTGCAAAAAACTTCTAAACATTCCATCATTCATCATCTGCTCATTGGTGTTGTTCACAGGAGGAACATTGCCAGCCTGTTGCACGTTCTCCTCGTTGGTAAGCACCGGTGTCTCCACGGTCTCATTTACTCCACTGTTAACATTCTCAGTCGACATTTTCAAATACTGCCATAAAACAAGGGTTAATTAAATAAATTAACAAATCACATAATACCCCTATATTATGACTGACCAATAAATAAGCTTAGGTAGGACACACTAGCGAAGGATTTATTCGTCTCTCCCCTCCTAGTTCTATTCTCCGATCTCCGCCAGAGATCATATCCCTAAGCTCTGATACCAACTGTGACGCCCCCAAAATAGGTATACAACACCCATTCTGAGTCGCCAAAATACATGGTACAGAAACAACTACATCTTTATTATTACAACACAAGAATTGTGAGTTTAAATACAAATATTGTCATTTAGACAATATCCACACTCAAATAAGTCCTCATTACAATTATTGATACATTATTTCATAAAAATGGTGAGGACTACTAAAGTAACTTCTAGAACCATCATTCCATACCCCGACTAGTACTCGCTACATTCTCGCCTCCTGAGAAAAATGGAACAAAAAGGAAAAGGGTGAGCTCAACTAGCCCAGTAAAGAACATTATGACTAAGATAATACAGAACAAATTATCGTTAGTCTTCAACAGGGAAAAATCTAATAGAATACAATAGACAACAAGTTTTAAATCAATAACTGCAGCGAAAACAGCAAACCATTAGAAGAGTCAAGTAGAGAATGAGTTCTACTATCTTCTAAGATTTAAAAGTCCATCATCAATATTTTATCCCTGTAACAACAATCAATAACCATCTTTAATCAAATATTCATCATTGCACTACAGGCCAAAGATATTCATTTGTATCACCAGTCGGTCATGTTCATCTCAACACCTGTTCATCTTTGCACTACGGGCCAAAGATATTCATCAGTTAATCATTCATCTTTGCACTACGGGCCAAAGATATTCAGTAATATCATCATTTAGGACTGAGGATGATGAAAAATATCTTAAAGAAAACGAATCCAGTGAAACAAAATAACAAATATTAAGGATTCGTATTTCGATTTATCCATGTCCAAAAATACCTTATAATTATTCATAGTGAAGTAGAATTCAAGAATGATCAAAACATGGATACAATCAAAGCTAGTACCCAGAATAGATATTTTGGACGAAAAGAAGAAAATTTTATTTTTCGGTGAATAGTAACTCGTGAATAGTAACTCGTGAATAGTAACTCATGAATAGTAACCCCGACGTAAAAAGTTTCAAATTTGATAAAAATTTCCAACCAATATTTCGGCATAATGATATTGAAGAAATAATATCATTTTTGAATAAAATAACATCCCTTACCTCGTAAAGACAGTACTTCTGGTCGAAATACCGGTATAAGGCTGAAAGACACTTGCTCTGATGAATAGAAACTCTCAAAGTATCTAAATACTCACAAAATACACTCAATAATCTAGAGAGAGAAAGAGAGAAAACTTGTTTCTGGTGTGATTTTCAATTCTAACTTAGCCCTCTATTTATAGGAAAATGCTAGCACGCCGAAGCAGACTTAACCTGCAACCTGATGGCTTTGCCTGCTACTATTCTCACCCACCATATTTGAATAAAAATCTCAGCACATTTCTTCACCAACCAAGAGTGGGGCCCACCAATTCTAGAATTTTCTACCAAAATGATTAACTCCGAAAATTCAACAATTTCTGAACCAGTCATCTCGTAAAATTTATAATAAATCATACGTTCATTTTTAACGGTTCAAAATTTGTGGACATATACTCAACTTATATATGTATAACATATCTAAAAATTACCACGATCCAACGGTCGGATTAAAAATTATAACCCCCGCAAAATATCTCAAAAACCCTGATTTTTAATACCTCTATTCCGACAAAAATACTGATAAAAACCTCAACATTAACTCCTTCATTTTTAACCACAAAAATATATCCCTCATTTATATCCACAAAAATAAATATTTCCTTATCACATGAATCAATAATTAATTATTCACAAATAATATTACAGAATCACATTTGTGACAACCAGGCCGTTCCCAGGAAAGAGGGGGCTTTCCAATAAGGATTTCTCCTTACTGGCGCGCAATTAGATGACCAAACCTCTCCTTAGACAGAACTTTCTAGACATTGCCAATAATGTTATCTAATAATATTATTCAAATAATATGAATTATTGATCTGATAATGGAAAATACTGTGTAGTGACAATTATTGAAACAACAGTAATATAAAATATCAACGCAGCAATTATTGAATCAATAAAATAAAATACTGAACAGTAATTACTGTAACCATTATTGAGTAGTGCCTTCTTACGTAAGAATCAATAATTGGTGCAATACAGTGTGCTACTGTGTAACAACGCGTATTACTGTGTTTTAACCACCAGGTATTCCAACAGTATTAACGGTAACAACTACGCCGTTATTAATAAACAACATATACTTGTCGTTTTCTTCATCCAATCGCTTTCCGTTATGGGGCCCAGAAAAGACTGCGCCGTCGTACGAATATTCCCCGACAGGAAGAATATTCCACGACCAAACGAATATTCCCCGACAACAATGAATATTTTATAACCACCTGCTTATTTGAAATATTTGCGCATTTTACCCATAACTAACCTCATTAATCAATTTAACACTTACTATTTCAAAATAATAAATAGAGGGAATTTAAATTTTATTTATTAATAATTTGGGGTCTTACAACAATAATGTCAAGATGTGTATGATTGATGAATTGTTCACTTAAATGAGGGTGTGAAATGTCATTTTACATGTATAGAGAATTGTCTTTTGACTCCCTCACTCTAGGGAGTAAAATCCTATATAGAGATTAAAATAGATAGTTAAATAAAGATAAAAAAACTGTTGAATAATAATTTGTTGTCTTGTTGATATATTCTTCAAAATTAAAAATATAGAATTTATTAGAAAAACTATTGTGAAATGCTCCTATGAACTTTTATAAAAAATATTCAATGTTCTAATAAAGTCCTGATACATTAATATATGATGAGACCTTTCGTATTTTTCATAAATTTGTACCGACTGAATTAATGAATTAATAATAAATATATCTCATATGGATTAATTAGATTTTTTGTATGTTGAAATTAATACTTTATTTTTTATTACTTCCTCCGTCCCATAATATATGACATTTTAAGTGATTTTATTTGTCCCAAATTATTTGACATTTTAGAAA
Organism: Panax notoginseng; assembly: GCA_016801055.1. NCBI lineage: Eukaryota > Viridiplantae > Streptophyta > Magnoliopsida > Apiales > Araliaceae > Panax > Panax notoginseng. The sequence continues at coordinate 44,142,468 of CM029012.1, forward strand.
ATCTATAAAAATTAATTATAATCTTTCCAAAATTATCCCTCATGAGAAAATATTACATATGAGAGAGAGTATAAGATAAGTATAGTAATAAATGAGAATTTAAGAATATTATAGACAATTGATGTAAGACCCCAAATTTTATGAAATAAAAGTATTCAATTTTTCTTATAATTACAATTCAGTAAATGGTTAAATTGATAAAAAGTTAAAGTTAAAGGTGATATATGATTTTTTTTCAAAAATACGCAAGTGGTTATAAAATATTCATTGTTGTCGGGGAATATTCGTTTGGTCGTGGAATATTCTTTCTGTCGGGGAATATTCGTATGACGGCGCAGCCATTTGTGGGCCCCATAACAGAATAACTGTCGGATGAAGAAAACGACAAATTTGAGTTTTATAAATAACGGCGTAGTTGTTACCGTTAACAATGTTGGAATACCTGGTAGTTAAAATACAGTAATAAGCGTAGTTGCACAGTAGCACACGGTATTGCACAATATTTTTTTCAATTATTGATTCTTACGTGAGAAGACACTACTCAATAATTGTTACAGTAGTTACTGTTCAATATTTTATTTTATTGATTCAATAATTGCTGCGTTGATATTTTATATTATTGTTGTTTCAATAATTGTTGCTGCACAGTATTTTTTATTATCAGATCAATAATTCATATTATTTGAATAATATTATTAGATAACATTATTGGTAATGTCTAGAAAGTTCTATCAAGGAGAGGTTTGGTCACCTAATTACGCGCCAGTAAGGAGAAATCCTTATCGGAAAGCCCCCTCTTTCTTGGGAACGGTCTGGTTGTCAAAAATGTGATTCTGTAATATTATCTGTGAATAATTAATTATTGATTCATATGATAAGGAAATATTTATTTTATGTGGATATAAATGAGGGATATATTTTTGTGGTTAAAAATGATGGAGTTAATATTGAGGTATTTTATCTGTATTTTTGTCGGAACGGAGGTATTGAAAATCAAATTAGGATTTTTGAGATATTTTGTGAGGGTTATAATTTTTAATCCGACCGTTGGATCGTGGTAATATTTGGATATGTTATACATATATAAGTTGAGTATATGTCCACAAATTTTGAACAGTTAAAAATGAACGTATGATTTGTTATAAATTTTAGGAGACGACTAGTTCAGAAATTGTTGAATTTTCGGAGTTAATCATTTTGGTGAAAAATTTTAGAATTGGTGGACCCCACTCTTGGTTGGTGAAGAAATGTGCTGAGATTTTTATTCAAATGTGGTGAGCGAGAATAGTAGCAGCTAAAGCCATCAGGTTGCAGGCTAAGTCTGCTTCGGCGTGCTAACATTTTTCTATAAATAGAGGGCTAAGTTTGAATTGAAAATCACACCAGAATTCATAAGTTTTCTCTCTTTTTCTCTCTAGATTATTGAGTGTATTTTGTGAGTATTTAGATATTTGGTGAGTTGCTTTTCATCAGTGCAAGTTTCCTTCAGCGTCATATCCGATATCCAGTCAGAAGTGCTGCTCTTTTGAGGTAAGGGATAGTAAGGGATTTTAAGGGTTATTATATTTTTCAATTCGTACTTCTTCTGACCTTCAGAAAATTTTAAAAAAAATTAAAATGATATTTTGATGAGTTTTATTGATTGTGTCCAAAAATGGTGATTTTTAGATGTATAGATTAAGAGTTATGAATTTTATGGGAAAAAATTATTTTAAAAGTAACCGCTTATAATTCCTTGTGGTTAACTCCAAAGCTGATGAAATTTTTATTAGAAGTATATCTATATAATATCAGTATACTCTGTGAATTTTGGAATTTTTGGATAAAAGTACAATTTATGATAAATATCTAAATATTCGGCAGTATTGGCCATATGAAAAATAGTAAATGAATTTTAAAAATTTTAAAAAAAATATATGTTCAATATGGGACTATATGCTGCTAAATCTCAAAAAAGAAATATTTGTGAGACTAATTTGGTATTTTTCATAAAAATGGACTAGTTATGAGTAAATGAATTAAATATGTTATGTGAAGTAAGAAAATTGGAAAATAGGATTTTATGGCTTGAGAATCATATATGAGGTATATGCAGATTTTTGATGAGAGTTTTGATTATTGGTGATGAAATCTTATGAGTTTAAAATTTTAGGATGATTAAATGCATTATTTAGTAAAGTGTAAACAATTAAAATAAATTGTTTATAAGTTTAAAGAATTGTTATTCTTTCAATATCATTATTCCCAAATATTGGTATAGATTTTATTGTGGAATTTCAACCTTTTTGAGTCGGGATTACTATTCATGAGTAGTATTCACGAGAAAAAAATTAGTTTCTTTTTCTGAACAAATTATCATTGAATTTTGATTGTTGCTCTTGAAAATAAATGCAGTTGTTGATAATATTATTTTTATTATCATATATAACATTTTTATAACCCTGATGTTGAATTTCTCTTTCACTTGAGTGTAAAGATGGGTAAATTATTGGTATGATCGTGACTGAGGAATATCTTTGGCCTGTAGTGCAAAGATGAATTGTTAACTGGTATGATCATGACCATTAAATTTATAATTGAATATATTTAGCTTAAGTGTAAAGATGAATTGATTAACATGGTTATAATTATTGTTTATATAAATTCTGAAATGATTATATATTTCTTTAAGATATGAATATATTTGGCCTGTAGTGCAAATATGAACTATTGAGAAATATCTTTGGCCTGTATTACAAAGATGAATTGTTGATGAATATCTTTGGCCCGTAGTGCAAAGATGACCTGTTATTGAATATCTTTGGCCAGTAGTGCAAAGATGAATTGTTGATAAATATCTTTGGCCCGTAGTGCAAAGATGACATGTTGTTGAATATCTTTGGCCGTAGTGCAAAGATGAAGTTATTAGTATGATTATGAATAAGAAATGTGATTTGGTGTAACCATGATCTTTGATGTTTCAGGTAAAGATAAGTGATGAAAATTATCTTCGTCCTGGATGAGAAGAGGAATTTAGAACTACAATTATGAGTTATTCATATGATTGTGGACCAGAATTGTTAATTGATGATACAGGGATAAAACATTGTTGGTGAATTTTTAATATGGAGAAGATAATTGACTTTATGGTTTATTTGACTCTTTTAATGGATTGCTCATTCCGTTGCAACTATGGTTAAAATTTTTTATCATCTACCATATGTTCTAAATCTCTGATTTATTACTGTTGAAGGCTATTGATAATTTATTTATCTTTAGTCATGATATTCTTTACTGGGCTAGTTGTGCTCACCCCTCTGTTTCACAATTCCTTTCAGGAAATAAGAGTGTAGCTGGGTCGAGCGGGGGTAACAAGGGAATAGAACGGTGGTCTCTAGCTGTGGAGTTCTCCCTAAACAGTATAGACAAGTGTGTTGTATACATCTTTTAGTAGTTATATTTGGAGAATCATATAGGGTGAGGCGAACCCAACGTTGGAAGGGTGTTTTGCCACTATCATACAAGATGTCTAATGACATACAACCTCGTGTCATCATAAGACAGGGTTGTGCTCATCCACTTGCTGGGTATATCTACGAGCACTACCTATATAATCTTGGTGTTTGTTTGAAGTATAATTCACGATTAAAGACAGTGGAGATAATGATAAGTCAAGAGAAGACTCACCATTGGGAAAAATATGATAGTAATCTTCTCGTTTTTCTTTGGGGTCTATTGGGTCAACCAAGGATAATTCTGTGGTTATATGATATCTATCATAACCTAGATGCATGGCCTCCCATGTACGAAGGTTTCCTTGAGCACTTCCCAAATATTCTAATTTTTAAAACAGTTTCTGACTATACCTTTATGTAAGGTGTCATTGTGACGTGCTGTCTACGGTTGGGACATGTGTCACATTTGGTATATATTTGTATCCAAACTTACAGCACGTGTGTTGTTGTATTTTGCACGACAATTGTTATAATAAAGTTGTAGTTATTTTTTGTACCATGTATTTGTCGACTCAGAATAGGTTGGATGAAATGGACCTATTTTGGGGACGTTACAATTGATACTATATTTAATACTTTCTAACTATTTTCTTAATTCTCGTGCACAATTCTAAAATCTATATAACAAAATATAACTGATTTTAAATTTTCCGTTCACCTAATAAATAATCTAAGCTATACAAAATTTAAAATAAATCTTACCATTTATGTAATACCGAAGGCACATGACATAATTAATTATGAGAGGAATAGAATAAATTAAGAATAATGTTAGACACGTAATTTATTCTATAACTATTTTACTAAATTAAATGATGGGATGTGATGAAACCAAACTTTCCCGCAAGCAATCAAATAGTACTAGTGTTCAGTGTGTCTCATGATTGTGTTTTTCTAAGTTAATATAAAATTTTATTTAAAATTATAAACTAATTCATATTATCATTAAAAATTATAATAATTATTAATTGTACATAAATAATATATAAATTTATATTAAAATAATAATAATAAATTTATGTTATCGGTGAGAATCGAATTTTAAATTTTAAAAACTATTAGTATTTTTTAAAGTTAAAAAAAAAAGATGGAGACCTCAGCAGTTTTGACTGGTGGACCGTGATGGGATGGTTGGGTTTGACCACTTTATGATGCTTACCCTCGTGCAATTGTTTTGCTTTAGGCCCACATATTTGACACGTGGCGGTGAAACCCGTGCAGTCTCTCCTTCCGTTCCTGGTCTTGGTGACCAGACTCTCATTTTTGACTTCTTCTATGCGGATTAGTCATAAAAATTGGGCATAAATATTTTATAATTTTATTTATTTTTATTTTAATTTTTTAAAAAATAAAATTTTCTATTTTTTCACCTAAAAATAATATTTATTTTTAAAATTTTATATTTTTTTAAAAAAATTGAATTAGTTTTTTATTTATCTTTTAATATGTTTTGTATTTTAATTTCTATTTTTAGTTTTTGTTTTTAAAATTTCTAATATTAAGAATACATAAAATAATTTTACTTTTTGTTTTTAAAATTTCTAATATTAAGAATACGTATAATAATGGTAAAAACAAATCAGGTAACTTGGAGGGATATAAGTGCAAAAAATATCAAATCGGGTAAAGACAGATGGGTCGGGTTGAGTCAATTTTTGGTCGGTTACAGTTAAATCGGGTAAAAAGAACTGAATCGAAAAAAATGTTACTTTAAGAACTTAATTGACAATAAATAAACTTTAGGGACGACTTTAAAAACGAATAACAATGTAGAGAGACAGAAATATCATCCAACCATTTTTTAAATCTCTTATAACTTCTTATACTACCAAGTATTATTAACATATTTAAAGTTGTATTATTTAAAACTCATTTAAGAGCTATAACATTACCCTTTACTCTATTTATGTGAAAGATAATAACCCTCTCAAAAATAGTAACAACGAGTTTTCAATCTCTTTTTTCTTTTCTGATAGACTCCACGGCACACTTACGTGAGACTATTGTCACCCGGATCATTTCTAGCAAGATTATATTGGTGGAACACGCTCGATACTTCAACCCTTTATCTATATTGATCGAGATGAGAACCTTAATATAATCGATAGTGTAAGGAAATCTGTGTTGAATGAACACCAACGACACCTTGACCCGTTGCTTATATGTAAGCAGCAATCTTTGTACAATCGACAATTGGATGTGGTAGAAGACTCCACACACAACTATAAATTATTGTATGATAAGTCAAAATTGAATCTCAAATAAAAACTAAGAACTAGCTTATGAATTCTTAAAGAACCAAAAGATGAGAAAATCTCACAAGTATTTGATTAAGTGAATAAAAAAACGTTATTGTTTACATATGCCTTGCACCATATTTATACTAGTAAAAAGTAACCCTAATCCTATTAGGAAATAAAAATTAATTTGAAATGAAAATCCTAGTTAAAAACCTTCTTAATTACATTAGAATTGAAAAACCTAGCTAAAAATCCTCAAAATCGCATGCAAATTACTTTAGAATCTTCCAAAAACGCACTTGGACGCTAAAATTAAAAAGAGGAGCACTGCTGCTCTGTATTGGAGAGCAGTTGTGCTAGAAAAGCGTTGTTGTAAGACCCCAACTTTTTATAAATAAAATTGACTTTCCTCTAATTATTATTTTGAATAATAAGGTGTTAATTTGATATAATGCTTTGGGTATGGGAGATGTGACGCCCCCAAAATAGGTAGACATCACCCATTCTGAGTCGCCAAATATATGGTACATAAATCAAATACAAACTTCTTTTATACAATACGACAACAGCGTAACTTAGAGTTTTTACACGAATATTGTCTCATAGACAGTATTCAAACTCAAATGAAGTCCTCATTACATTTATTATCACACTATTTCATAAAATAGTGAGGACTACTATAGCCACTATCTCGGACCGTCACTCTGTTCTTCGACTAGTCCCGGCTACGTCCTCATTTCCTGAAGAGAACAATTAAAATAAAAAGGGTGAGCTCAACTGTGACGCCCCAAAACAGGTATACATCACCCATCTTGAGTCGCCAAATACATGGTACATGTAGACACTCGAAATTTTCTGCACACCTGTTACTGACATTGCAGGAGGGCAGATTCGTCTTTCAGAGATAACCCTGGAAGATAACTCACATCCAGTCCAGATACTACCGGAAGTAACAGTCTCAGCCCCGGAACAAACACCGGGAGTAATAGCCTCAACCTCGGCGATAACCCCGAGGCTTGCAGTTTCAATACCAGAACACACACCGGAGAAGACTGCTTCATCCCGAAGATAACCCCAAGATGTTTCGTCTCAGTCCCAACATTGGGAATAATAGATTCCAACCTTAGAGATAACCCCAAGGAAGGCAGTTGCAGTTTCGAAGATAACCCCAGAAATGTTTGTTTCAAATGCAAACAGCTTCAATCTCGGCGCTCACAACGAGATACTCAGTACAAGACCTGGCAATAACACCATGAGGGCAAACACACCTCAGAGATGGCACTGAGGACCTTCAACCATTGCAGCAGTCCAATCTCAGCGATAACCCTGAGCAATGTTTGCTTATCAGCCCAAACCGGAGATAACCCCGGTGAGGGGCAAAGTCGTCATCTTGCCACCTTGACGCCACATAACGCCGTCTCTGTAAGACCCCGAATTTTATGAAATAAAAGTATTCAATTTTTCTTATAATTACAATTCAGTAAATGGTTAAATTGATAAAAAGTTAAAGTTATGGGTGAAATGTGAAAAATTTTCAAAATAAACAAGTGGTTATAAAATAATCATTGTTGTCGGGGAATATTCGTTGGTCGTGGAATATTCTTTCTGTCAGAGAATATTCGTACGACGGCGCAGCTATTTGTGGGCCCCATAACGGAAAACGGTCGGATGAAGATAACGACAAAAATTGAGTTTTTATAATTAACGGCGTAGTTGTTACCGTTAACACTGTTGGAATATGCGGTGGTTAAAATACAGTAATTCGCGTTATTGCACAGTAGCACACGGTATTGCACAATATTTTTGAAATTATTGATTCTTACATAAGAAGGCACTACTGAATAATTGTCACAATAATTACTGTTCAATATTTTATTTTATTGATTCAATAATTGCTGCGTTGATATTTTATATTATTGTTGTTTCAATAATTGTTGCTGCACATCATCTCTATTATCAGATCAATAATTCATATTATTTCAATAATATTATTAGATAGAATTATTGGCAATGTCTAGAAAATTCTGTCTAAGGAGATGTTTGGTCATCTAATTGCGCGCCAATAAGGAGAAATCCTTATTGGAAAGCCCCCTCTTTCCTAGGAACGGCCTAGTTGCCAGTACTGTGATTCTGTAATATTATTTGTGAATAATTAATTATTGATTTATATGATGAGAAAAATATTAATTTTATGTGGATATAGATGGAGAAAATTTTTAAAGTGACAATTGCTGAAAAATGATATTTTATCGTTTCTGATAAAATAATTTATTATTATATTTAATAATATAATAATGGTGATAGTTTTACAATGAATGTGGGATATATGTGTATATGAGGAGGAAGAGTATTTTTATTGTATTAAATGATTAACACATGTTTTGGGTGTCGGTGGACCCCATTTCTTGACTGAAATTTGATTATAGCCTGTAAAATCGTCCGTTAATGGATTTCGGTCAATTTCTGTTTAGAATTTGGAAAAACTTTCTTCTGCAAAGTTGTAGATAATTGAATTTTCTATAAAAAGTCTCGAGATTCGAATTTTCTGATAAAAAGAATATTTTCTATGAATTATTGAAGTTTCAGAAAATAAAATGATTTTTATTAATTTATGGGTGGGACCCACTTTGGTTGTTGAACACATGTGGGCTGCTGGGATTTTTTTTCAGCCTTGGCATGCTTTGATTGCTGATGGTTGGTGTGTAGAAAATAGAGAATAAATAATATTAATTTATTATTTTAGTCTTCTTTGACGTTCTAGCATTTTCCTATAAATAGGTGCTTAAGTTAGAATTGAAAATCACACCAGAAATAAGTTTTCTTTCTCTCTATATTATCAAGCTTATTTTTGTAAGTATTTTGATATCTTGAGTGTTACTCAGCGTTATATCCAATATTCAAGTCAGAAATACTACTCTTTTTGAGGTAAGAGATTTTAAGGGTTGTTATCTTTTTCATGTTTCGTAACTTTTCAGACCTTCAAAAAATTTTGAAAAAATTTGAAATGATATTTTGATGAGTTTTATTGATTGTGTCCAAAAATGGTAATTTTCGGATGTATAGATTAGGAGTTATGAATTTTATGAGAAAAAACTATTTTAAAAGTAACCGCTTCTAACTCCTTGTGATTAACTCCAAAATTGATAAAATTTTTATTGGAAGTATATCTATATAATATTAGTGTACTCTGTGAATTTTGGAATTTTTGGATAAAAGTACAATTAATGATAAATGTCTAAATATTCGGCAGTTTTGGCCATATGAAAAATAGTAAATGAGTTTTAAAAATTCTGAGAAAAATATATGTTCAATATGGGACTATATTCTGCTAAATCCCAGAAAAGAAATATTTTTACAACTGATTTGGTATTTTTAATGAAAATAGACTAGTTATGAGTAAATGAATTAAATATGTTATGTGAAGTAAGAAAATTGGAAAATAGGATTTTATGGCTTGAGAATCCTATATGAGGTATATGCAGATTTTTGATGAGGGTTTTGGTTATTGGTAATAAAATCTTATGAGTTTGGCATTTTAGGATGATTAAATGTATTATTTAGTAAAGTGTAAACAATTAAAATAAATTATTTATAAGCTTAAGAAATATTATTTTTTCAATATCATTATACAGAAATATTGGTATGTATTTTATTGTGGAATTTTTATAATTTTGTGTCGGGTTTACTATTCACGAGTTACTATTCACGAGTTACTATTCACGAGTTACTATTAACTACAAAATTAGTTTCTTTTTCTAACCAAATTATAGTTGATTTATGAATATTACTCTTAAGATTAAATCTAGATGTTTTGATTATATTGATTTTACTATTATATATGACATTTTTATAATCCTGGTGAAGAAATTTTTCTTTGACTTAAGTGTAAAGATGGGTAGATTTTTGGTATGATCATGACTATGGGTTCCCTTTGGCCAATAGTACAAAGTTAAATTATTGACTGGTATGATCATGACCATTGAATTTATAATTGAATATCTTTAGCTTACGTGCAAAAGTGAAATGATCAACATGGTTATAATTATTGTTTATATAAATTCTGAAATGATTATATATTTCTTTGAGATACTAATATCTTTGGCTTGTAGTGCAAAGATGAATTATTGATGAATATCTTTGGCTTGTAGTGCAAAGATGAACTGTTGATGAATATCTTTGGCCTGTAGTGCAAAGATGAATTATTGATGAATATCTTTGGCCTGTAGTGCAAAGATGAACTGTTGATGAATATCTTTGGCCTATAGTGCAAAGATGAATTATTGATGAATGTCTTTGGCCTGTAGTGCGAAGATGAACTGTTGTTGACTATCTTTGGCCTGTAGTGCAAAGATGGTTTGTTGATGAATATCTTTGGCCGTAGTGCAAAGATGGATTTATTAGCATGATTATGAACATGAACTGTGATTTGGTATAACCATGATCTTTGATGTTTCAAGTAAAGACAGGTGATAAAAATATTCTTCGTCCTGGGTGCGAAGAAAAATTTAGAATCACAATTATGATTATGAGTTATTCATATGATTGTGGAAAGGAACTGTTGAGTGATGTTACAGGGATAAAACATTGTTAGTGGATTTTTAACATGGAGAAGATAATAGATTTTATGGTCTATTTGACTCTTCTAATGGATTGCTCGTTCCGCTGCAACTATGGTTGAAAATTTTTATCATCTACCATATGTTCTAAATCTCTGATTTATTACTGTTAAAGGATATTGATAAATTATTTATCTTTAGTCATGATATTCTTTACTGGGCTAGTTGTGCTCACCCTTTTGTTTCACAATTCCTTTCAGGTAATAAGAGTGTAGCTGGGTCGAGCGAGGGTAACGGAAAAATAGAACGGTGGTCTCTAGCTGTGGAGGTTCCCCCTAAGCAGTATAGAAAAGTGTTGTATACATCATTTAGTAGTTATATTTGGTGAATTAAATAGGGTGAGGCGAACCCAACGTTGGAAGGGTGTTTTGCCACTATCATACAAGATGTCTAATGATATACAACCTCGTGTCATCATAAGACAGGGATGTGCTCATCCACTTGCTGAGTATATTTACGAGCACTACCTATATAATCTTGGTATTTGTTTGAAGTATAATTCTCAATTAGAGACAGTGGAGATAATGATATGTCAAGAGAAGACTCCCCATTGGGAAGAATATGATAGTAATCTTCTCGTTTTTCTTTGGGGTCTATTGGGTCAACCAAGGATAATTCTGTGGCCATATGATATCTATCATAACCTAGAAGCATGACCTCCCATGTACGAAGGTTTCCTTGAGCACTTTTCAAAGATTCTAATTTCTAAAATAGTTTTTGACTATACCTTTATGTAAGGTGTCATTATGAGGTGCTGCCCACGGTTGAGACATGAGTCACATTTGGTATATATTTGTATCCAAACTCACAGCATATGTGTTATATTTTGCACGACAATTGTTGTAATAAAATTGTAATTATTTTCTGTACTATGTATTTGGCGACTCAGAATAGGTTGAGTGGAATGGACCTATTTTGGTGTTGTCACAGTTGGTATCAGAGCTTAGGGATATGGTCTCTGGCGGAGTTCAGGGAATATAACTAGGAGGGGATAGATGAGTAAATTCTTTGCTAGTGTGTCCTATCTAGGCTTAATTGTTGGTTGGTCATAATATATGGATATTATATGATACGTTAATTTGTTTAATTAACCCTTGTTTTATGGCAGTATTTGAGAATGTCAGCTGAGAATGCTAACAATGGAGTGAATGAGACTGTGGGGATACCTCTAATCACTAACCATGATAATGTGATGTCAGATGAAGAAGGAATTAGAGAAATCCATGTGGTGAGTGAAGAATTGATAGTTGCACCCGAAATGGTCGCAGAAGTAACAACTGAGAGTGAGGAAGAAGAGGTACCTGAGGAGAGTTTGTTAGAGGTATTATATGATCAAAATGTAGAATTGCAAAATCGTATTCATGAGTTAGAAGAGCAGGCTGAAGAACGATAGGCGGTTGTGGAGCAAAAGGATACAACAATTCAAGCTTGTGTTACCCGATATGTGATGCTTGAACAGAAGCATTCTTTGGCAGAGTATAAGATGATAAAGATAGAATCTGAGCTGAAAAAAGAAAAAATTGAACGAGTGAGAATAAGTGATGCATGGGCAAAAGCCGCACAACACGTGGATATTGTGGAAAGAGATGTCCGATCTAAGAAGGCTAAAATAGATTATATGAATTTCTCTTTTTGGAAAGCAATTGGGAGAACCCAACATCGAGTTTTGAATTACCTTGTACAGAGCGGTCAACCTGAATTCGATATGGATCGAAGATTGATGATTCGGATCATGAATCAGGAGTACGACGAGGCAGTTGAGGGAGAAATATGTCCTATAGAAAAGTATATTCCTATGGTGGTGATGACGCTAAATGCTGCCCCAGACAAGTCAAAGTCGGGTAGTTCGAGGGATAGCGGTTGTCATGACTTCCCAACAAATGAGGAACCCAAATGAAATTATCATGGGAGATGAGCAATAGAGAAATCATGATGATCTGAGAGATTGAATCTGAAATAAAAGCAAGGTATTCTCAACTCTTCGAAATACCAGGTACGTAAATTTCGGGGACGAAATTTCATAAGGAGGGGAGATTGTAAGACCCCGAATTTTATGAAATAAAAGTATTCAATTTTTCTTATAATTGCAATTCAGTAAATGGTTAAATTGATAAAAAGTTAAAGTTATGGGTGAAATGTGAAAATTTTTCAAAATAAATAAGTGGTTATAAAATAATCATTGTTGTCGAGGAATATTCGTTGGTCGTGGAATATTCTTTCTGTTGGAGAATATTCGTACGACGGCGCAGCTATTTGTGGGCTCCATAATAAAAAACGGTCGGATGAAGATAACGACAAAAATTGAATTTTTATAATTAACGGCGTAGTTGTTACCGTTAACACTGTTGGAATATCCGGTGGTTAAAATACAGTAATACGCGTTATTGCATAGTAGCACATGGTATTGCACAATATTTTTGAAATTATTGATTCTTACGTAAGAAGGTACTACTGAATAATTGTCACAGTAATTACTGTTCAATATTTTATTATATTGATTCAATAATTGCTGCGTTGATATTTTATATTATTGTTGTTTCAATAATTGTTGCTGCACATCATCTCCATTATCAGATCAGTAATTCATATTATTTGAATAATATTATTAGATAAAATTATTGGCAATGTCTAGAAAGTTCTGTCTAAGGAGAGGTTTGGTCATCTAATTGCGCGCCAATAAGGAAAAATCCTTATTGGAAAGTCCCCTCTTTCCTAGGAACGGCCTGGTTGCCAGTACTGTGATTCTGTAATATTATTTGTGAATAATTAATTATTAATTTATATGATGAGAAAAATATTAATTTTATGTGGATATAGATGGAGAAAATTTTTAAAGTGACAATTGTTAAAAAAATGATATTTTATCGTTTCTGATAAAATAATTTATTATTATATTTAATAATATAATAATGGTGATAGTTTTACAATGAATGTGGGTTATATGAGTATATGAGGAGGAAGAGTATTTTTATTGTATTAAATGATTAACACATGTTTTGTGTGTCGGTGGACCCCATTTCTTGACTGAAATTTGATTATATCCTGTAAAATCGCCCGTTTATGAATTTCGGTCAATTTTTGTTTAGAATTTGGAAAAACTTTCTTCTGGAAAGTTGTAGAGAATTGAATTTCCTATAAAAAATTGCAAGATTCAAATTTTCTGATAAAAGGGCTATTTTCTATGAATTATTGAAGTTTCAGAAAATAAAATGATTTTTATTAATTCATGGGTGGGACCCACTTTGGTTGGTGAACACATGTGGGCTGTTGGGATTTTTTTCAGCCTTGGCATGCTTTGATTGCTGATGGTTGGTGTGTAGAAAATAGAGAATAAATAATATTAATTTATTATTTTAGTCTCCTTTGGCGTTCTAGCATTTTCCTATAAATAGGTGCTTAAATTAGAATTGAAAATCACACCAGAAACAAGTTTTTTTTCTCTCTATATTATCAAGCATATTTTTGTGAGTATTTTGATATCTTGAGTGTTGCTCAGCGTTATATCCAATATTCAAGTCAGAAATACTGCTCTTTTGAGGTAAGAGATTTTAAGAGTTGTTATATTTTTAATGTTTCGTAATTTTTCAGACCTTCAGAAAATTATGGAAAAATTTGAAATGATATTTTGATGAGTTTTATTGATTGTGTCCAAAAATGGTGATTTTTGGATGTATAGATTAAGAGTTATGAATTTTATGAGAAAAGACTATTTTAAAAGTAACCGCTTATAACTCCTTGTGGTTAACTCCAAAATTGATGAAATTTTTATTAGAAGTATATCTATATAATATTAGTGTACTCTGTGAATTTTGGAATTTTTGGATAAAAGTATAATTAATGATAAATGTCTAAATATTCGGCGGTTTTGGCCATATGAAAAATAGTAAATGAGTTTTAAAAATTCTGAGAAAAATATATGTTTAATATGGGACTATATTTTCCTAAATTCCAGAAAAGAAATATTTTTGGAACTGATTTGGTATTTTTAATGAAAATGAACTAGTTATGAGTAAATGAATTAAATATGTTATGTGAAGTAAAAAAATTAGAAAATTGGATTTTATGGCTTGAGAATCCTATATGAGGTATATGCAGATTTTTGATGAGGGTTTTGGTTATTGGTAATAAAATCTTATGAGTTTGACATTTTAGGATGATTAAATGCATTATTTAGTAAAGTGTAAACAATTAAAATAAATTATTTATAAGCTTAAGAAATATTATTCTTTCAATATCATTACACAGAAATATTGGTATGTATTTTATTGTGGAATTTTTACCTTTTTGTGTCGGGTTTACTATTCATGAGTTACTATTCACGAGTTACTATTCACGAGTTACTATTCACGACAAAATTAGTTTCATTTTCTAACCAAATTATAGTTGATTTATGAATATTACTCTTAAGATTAAATCTAGATGTTTTGATTATATTGATTTTACTATTATATATGACATTTTTATAATCCTGGTGAAGAAATTTTCTCTTTGACTTAAGTGTAAAGATGGGTAGATTTTTGGTATGATCATGACTATGGGTTCCCTTTCACCAATAGTGCAAAGTTGAATTATTGACTGGTATGATCATGATCATTGAATTTATAATTGAATATCTTTAGCTTACGTACAAAAGTGAAATGATCAACATGGTTATAATTATTGTTTATATAAATTCTGAAATGATTATATATTTCTTTGAGATATTAATATCTTTGGCCTGTAGTGCAAAGATGAACTGTTGATGAATATCTTTGGCCTATAGTGCAAAGATGAATTATTGATGAATATCTTTGGCCTGTAGTGTAAAGATGAACTGTTGATGAATATCTTTGGCCTATAGTGCAAAGATGAATTATTGATGAATGTCTTTGGCCTGTAGTGCGAAGATGAACTGTTGTTGAATATCTTTGGCCTGCAGTGCAAAGATGGTTTATTGATGAATATCTTTGGCCGTAGTGTAAAGATGGATTTATTAGCATGATTATGAACATGAACTGTGATTTGGTATAACCATGATCTTTGATGTTTTAAGTAAAGACAGGTGATGAAAATATTCTTCGTCCTGGGTGCGAAGAAAAATTTAGAATCACAATTATGATTATGAGTTATTCATATGATTGTGGAAATGAACTGTTGAGTGATGTTACAGGGATAAAACATTGTTGGTGGATTTTTAACATGGAGAAGATAATAGATTTTATGGTCTATTTGACTCTTCTAATGGATTGCTCGTTCCGCTGCAACTATGGTTGAAAATTTTTATCATCTACCATATGTTCTAAATCTCTGATTTATTACTGTTAAAGGCTATTGATAAATTATTTATCTTTAGTCATGATATTCTTTACTGGGCTAGTTGTGCTCACCCTTTTGTTTCACAATTCCTTTCAGGTAATAAGAGTGTAGCTGGGTCGAACGAGGGTAACGGGAAAATAGAACGGTGGTCTCTAACTGTGGAGGTTCCCCCTAAGCAGTATAGAAAAGTGTTGTATACATCATTTAGTAGTTATATTTGGTGAATCAAATAGGGTGAGGCGAACCCAACGTTGGAAGGTTGTTTTGCCACTATCATACTAGATGTCTAATGATATACAATCTTGTGTCATCATAAGACAGGGATGTGCTCATCCACTTGCTGAGTATATTTACGAGCACTACCTATATATTCTTGGTGTTTGTTTGAAGTATAATTCTCAATTAGAGACAGTGGAGATAATGATATGTCAAGAGAAGACTCCCCATTGGGAAGAATATGATAGTCATCTTCTCATTTTTCTTTAGGGTCTATTGGGCCAACCAAGGATAATTCTGTGGTTATATGATATCTATCATAACCTAGAAGCATGGCCTCCCATGTACGAAGGTTTCCTTGAGCACTTCCCAAAGATTCTAATTTCTAAAACAGTTTTTGACTATACCTTTATGTAAGGTGTCATTGTGAGGTGCTGCCCACGGTTGGGACATGAGTCACATTTGGTATATATTTGTATCCAAACTCACAGCATATGTGTTGTTGTATTTTGCACGACAATTGTTGTAATAAAGTTGTAATTATTTTCTGCACCATGTATTTGGTGACTGAGAATATGTTGGATGGAATGGACCTATTTTGGGGTTGTCACAGTCTCAACATTTCAAACATACATTTCTACACAGCAATCTCCCACAAATATCAAGGAAGACCAATCCCGAGTGACTATTACGCAGGATAACAGATAGAATTTGAAGCTGAAGACCGGATGGCATCGTCCCATCTTCATGACTTCGTACAACCTTTAATCCCATGTCATTGCGTAACTCTCGACAACGGCGGTTCGAAATAGGTCCAATATACCTCAATCGGATGCCCGGATTGCAATTCTGAAAGTTCGAGCGGACATCACGTTGAATGCGTGAACGTACTTTGAGACGGCGGGACCTGCGAAGCCCGGGGCACCCCGGGCAGCCTCTGGTACACCTGCGGCCCACCCTCTATAAATAGAGGGCTTGGGGTGGCCATTTTGTAAGAGAAAATGGCGAGAAGCCCTGCCCAATTTGCTCTGTACACACCCCAAACTAAGTACTTTCTCATTTTAAACACTTGTGAGCTCACATATAGCTACTTCTGTACCGGTGTAAGCCAATGTTTATCTACTTTAAAGATATAGAAGTCTTCTTTGGCAGCCCACTGTAAGCCTTCTCACACACTTTAAAGCCTTTCTCTTCATCTTTGCACACACTGTTCTTCACATTGAGAGTCATGTTGCGTGTGTATGCCCGGACTTCGGCCCGTGATTTATTTTCAATTTGTGTGTGTATATATATATATATATATATATATATATATATATATATATTTATTTATTTATATACGGACTAACATTATCGAGTTATGCCTCGATTGAGCCTAGACTTCGGTCTGGAGCGTTTAATGACTTTCTTATATATATATATACTTATATATATAAATGTGTGCCGAACTCTGTTTGATGAGCCTAGGCTTATGTCTGATGCGTTTAAATGCTTTTGTATATATATATATATATATATATATATATATATATATATATATATATGAACTGTGTGTCGAACTTTGTTCGATGAGCCTGGATTTTACATCCGGTGCATTTACTGCTTTAATATATATATACACTTATATATATTAACTGTTGGTGGACTTTGTCCAATGAGCCTGGATTTTATATCTGGTGCGTTTACATGCTTATATATATATATACATATATATATATATATATATATATATATATATATATATATTTACATTTACATTTCGTCCCACCTGGAGTTTACTTCGTGGTGGTTGACTGTTTTTACAGATTTCTGTATATTTCGTCCCGCTTGGAGTTCCCTCCGTGGCGGTTTATAGCTTTTACAGCTTTATTTACATTTCTGATCCCCCATAGAGGTGCTTCGTGGCTGGTGATCATGTTTGTATATATATATTTACAGCTTTTATATATATACCTGCTTATTGCGTTTATATCAATTGCGGCATCATGTGAGCCTAGGAATCATGTGATCACAGGTTCAGTCCACTGAATCTAGATTCGGTTCCCGTGATGGACCTTTTCAGCTGTAAGCAGCTTGTAAATTTATCTGTGATGTTTAGATTTCCTCAGATGGTTTTCATACCCACGAGGAATTCAGCACCTTTTGTACATTATTTTCATACAGATGCCTCGCATCTATAAAATAAAATCAGCCAAGCCAAATACGGAATAAAATAGGAGTGTAAAAGGTCTCAATCGCTATTAAGCATTGGGTTTAAAAAACCGCTTTTACAAAACATCACTGCCATATCTTGCTTAAAATTGAATTTTTACATAAATTCAAACTCTGTGTACATAGGCTCGAACGAGGCCTCGCATAACTCCCAAATAACAGCACATTGACCCACCCACCCACCCACCCACCCACACACACACATTCATATAACAGTTTCTTAAAAAGTGGCGGTCACCGTGGTAACACGGATGTCGGGGGGTGCTTAACACCTTCCCTCCGCATAAGCAAGTCCCCGGACCCTCAATGAATCTCGGTTTCACAGACCCGTTTAGCAGTGTCACATCACTGGGTCAATGTGCAAACCTTTTCTCGGTTGTGTTGGTACAACCAGTTAAAAAACTAACTGGCGACTCTTACAGTCCAATCGTCGACATTACACATGTCGGACCTTTTTCACTTGTTTTTTTAAACAAATCTCACCTAAAATGAGAACACAAAAGAACAGGTAACGAAAAAGGATAAATAAAAAACCCGACGTCGACAGGTGGCGACTCTGCTGGGAACTCCAGTAAGAGGACTTAAGCCGCTATTACAAGCTTTTCAAAACTGTTATATGCTTGTGTGTGGATATTGCATTTACATTTATGATGAATGTGTACAAATGCATATCTTTACTGCGATTAATGCTTTACACTATATCTGCCTGTAATATTAGTGCTTCACACATGTCATCATTTTCATAAATGGTGAGACACGTTGTATGTGAATGTATGTTGTGTGGTCCCTCCACCAGGAGGCTATCCTGTCGGTGTTTGATTACTGGACTCGTGGGAAGACTAATTCCCCGAGGCCCAGGAAAGGCACCACCCAAATTCGCTCCAGTTAAAAGACCGGATTAACTTCTCGTCGAGTAAATTGCGATGATTTGGGAACCTTCATGCCGAAAAGCTGCGAGAGTAACCTAAGATAGGTCAGCCTCTGATAAACCAAATACGGAGGAAAGTCTCTTCATGCTTTCTCATTTCAAATTGCTTGTAAAGTCAATTACTTGTAATTTACATTCCATATTCATCTCTATGTAATGAGAAATATGAAGAAATATGTGCATATACATATTTAATTAACATGCTATCCGGTATTACGAACAGCTAACATCCGTTTTGCAAGACCAAACTCCTAAATGGATACATCACGTAACATGTTAACATTTACACTGGCCCTAAAACTAAACTATGCCAGTTTTGTTGCAGGGAAGCACTCGGACCTATTACCCGGTCAAAGTCCAAAAAGGCCGCAGGCCTACAGCCAATCATGTCTTCATCTGACCAGTCTAATCTAGTTTCTCGCGAAGAATTCTATGGATTAACTAAACAAATTACAGATTTGGCTGTTCTTCTTAAAGAAATACATCAATCTACGTAGGGTCCAAAGATACCCGTACATGCTGAATCCTCCACACAAGAGGGAACCCAAGGTTTTGATAAAGCCATTACAGTACCTGAACTACAGTTGGATACAACCAACAAAAGTCATGATTCCACCCATCTCACCAGAGATCCAGATACCGGTGACATCAAAAAGAAAGTTCTTCAAATGGAAGAAACCCTTCGCACTATCAAAGGAATTGGAGTACACAGGAGTGTTTCATATGCCGACCTTTGTATATTCCCTGGTGTGCATTATCCAGAGAAATTCAAAACTCCTGACTTTGAAAAATACGATGGGTTAGGAGATCCTTACACACATTTAAAAGTGTTCATTGGAGAACTTAGATCTTATGCAGAGGACGAGAAGCTCAGAATGCAGCTGTTCCAAAAGAGTCTGACTGGAGAAGCCCGTTCATGGTATACCAGATTAGACAACTCAAAGATCCATAGCTGGGAAGAGCTAGCTCACGCCTTCCTTACACAATACAGCTTTCAGTCTTAGATGGCTCCTAACCGGTACTAGATTACTGTAAGACCCCGAATTTTATGAAATAAAAGTATTCAATTTTTTTTATAATTACTATTCAGTAAATGGTTAAATTGATAAAAGTTTAAAGTTATGGGTGAAATATGAATTTTTTTTTCAAAATAAGTAAGTGGTTATAAAATAATCATTGTTGTCGGGGAATATTCGTTTAGTCGTGGAATATTCTTTCTGTCGGGGAATATTCGTACGACGGCGCAGCTATTTGTGGGCCCCATAACGAATAACTGTCGGATGAAGAAAATGACAAATTTGAGTTTTTACAAATAACGGCGTAGTTGTTACCGTTAATACTGTTGAAATACGCGGTGTTAAAATATAGTAATACGCGTTATTGCACAGTAGCACACGGTATTGCACAGTATTTTTGAAATTATTGATTCTTACGTAAGAAGGCACTACTCAATAATTATTACAGTAATTACTGTTCAATATTTTATTTTATTGATTTAATAATTGCTACGTTGAAATTTTATATTAGTGTTGTTCAATAATTGTCATTGCATAGTATTTCCCATTATCAGATCAATAATTCATATTATTTGAATAATATTATTAGATAGCATTATTGGTAATGTCTAGAAAGTTCTGTCTAAGGAGAGGTTTGGTCATCTAATTGCGCGCTAGTAAGGAGAAATCCTTATTGAAAATCCCCCTATTTCCTGGGAACGACCTGGTTGTCATAAATGTGATTCTGTAATATTATTTGTGAATAATTAATTATTGATTCATATGATAAGGAGATATTTATTTGATGTGGATATAAATGATAGATTTATTTATGTGGTTATAAATGAATGAATTAATGTTGAGGTATTTTATCTGTATTTTTGTCGGAACGGAGGTATTGAAAATCAAATTAGGATTTTTGAGATATTTTGCGAGGGTTATAATTTTTAATCCGACCGTTGGATCGTGGTAATTTTTGGATATGTTATACATATATAAGTTGAGTTTATGTCCATAAATTTTGAACCGTTAAAAATAAACGTATGATTTGTTATGAATTTTACGAGATGACTGGTTTAGAAATTGTTGAATTTTCGGAGTTAATCATTTTGGTGGAAAATTCTAGAATTGGTGGGCCCCACTCTTGGTTGGTGAAGAAATGTGCTGAGATTTTTATTCAAATATGGTAGGTGAAAATAGTAGCAGGTAAAGCCATCAGGTTGCAGGTTAAGTCTGCTTCGGCGTACTAACATTTTCCTATAAATAGAGGGCTAAGTTAGAATTGAAAATCACACCAGAAATATAAGCTTTCTCTCTTTCTCTCTCTATATTATGAAGTATATTTTGTGAGTATTTAGATACTTTGAGAGTTGCTATTCAGTGCAAGTTTCCTTCGACTTTGCATTCCAGTCAGAAATACTGCACCTTTGATGTAAGGGATAGTAAGGAATTTTAAGGGTTGTTATATTTTCTAATTTCGTAATTTTTCTGACCTTCAAAAATTCTGGAAAAATTTGAAATGATATTTTGATGAGTTTTCTTGATTGTGTCCAAAAATAGTGATTTTTAGATGTATAGATTGAGAGTTATGAATTTTATGAGAAAAGACTATTTTAAAAGTAACCGCTTATAATTCCATGTGGTTAACTCCAAAATTGATGAAATTTTTATTGGGAGTACATGTATATGATAGAAGTATACTATGTAAATTTCAGAATTTTTGGACAAAAGTACAATTTTTGATAAATATCTAAATATTCGGCTGTTTTGGCCATATGAAAAATAGTAAATGACTTTTTAAAATTCTGAGAAAAATATATGTTCACTATGGGACTATATTATGCTAAATCTCAGAAAAAAAATATTTTTGGAACTGATTTGTTATTTTTCATGAAAATAGTCTAGTTATGAGTAAATAAATTAAATATGTTTTGTGAAGTAAAAAAATTAGAAAATAGGATTTTATGACTTGAGAATCCTATATGAGGTATATGTAGATTTAGTAAAGTGTAAACAATTAAAATAAATTATTTATAAGCTTAAAAAATATTATTATTTCAATATCATTATACCGAAATATTGATATGTATTTTATTGTGGAATTTCTACCTTTTTGTGTCGGGATTACTATTCATGAGTTACTATTCACGAGTTACTATTCATGAGTTACTATTCACGAGTTACTATTCACGATAAAATTATTTTTTTTAACCAAATTATAGTTGATTTATGAATATACTCTTGAGATTAAATTTATATGTTGATCATATTATTTTTATTATCATATATAACATTTTTATAACCCTGATGTTGACATTCTCTTTCACTTGAGTGTAAAGATGGGTAGATTATTGGTATGATCATGACTTTGTGTTCTCTTTGGCCAGTAGTGCAAAGTTGAATTATTGACTAATATGATCATGACCATTGAATTTATAATTGAATATCTTCAGCTTAAGTGCAAAGGTGAAATGATCAACATGGTTATAATTATTGTTTATATAAATGATTATATATTTCTTTGAGATATTAATATATTTGGACTGTAGTGCAAATATGAACTGTTGATGAATATATTTAGCCGTAGTGTAAATATGAACTGTTGAGGAATATCTTTGGCCTGTAGTGCAAAGATGAAATATTGATGAATATCTTTGGCCTGTAGTGCAATGATGAATTGTTGATGAATATCTTTGGCCCGTAGTGCAAAGATAACATGTTGTTGAATATCTTTAGCCAGTAGTGCAAAGATGAACAGATGTTGAGATAAAGATGACCAACTAGTGATACAAATGAATATCTTTGGCCGTAGTGCAAAGATGAAGTTATTAGTATGATTATGAACATAAAATGTGATTTGGTGTAACCATGATCTTTGATGTTTCAGGTAAAGATAGGTGATGAAAATTATCTTCGTCCTGAATGAGAAGAGGAATTTAGAACTACAATTATGATTATGAGTTATTCATATGATTGTGAACCAGAATTGTTGATTGATGTTACAGGGATAAAAAATTATTGGTGGATTTTTAACATGGAGAAGATAATAGAATTTATAGTCTATTTGACAATTCTAATGGATTGCACGTTCCGTTGCAACTATGGTTGAATTTTTTTATCATCTACCATATGTTCTAAATCTCTGATTTATTATTGATGAAGGCTATTGATAATTTAATTATCTTTAGTCATGATATTCTTTACTGAGCTAGTTGTGCTCACCCTTTTGTTTCACAATTCCTTTCAGGTAATAAGAGTGTAGCTGGGTCGAGCGAGGGTAACGGAAAAATAGAACGGTGGTCTCTAGCTATGGATGTTCTCCCGAAGCAGTATAGAAAAGTTCATTTAGTAGTTTTATTTGGTGAATCCAATAGGGTAAGGTGTACCCAATGTTGGAAGGGTGGTTTGCCACTATCATACAAGATGTCTAACGACATACAACCTCGTGTCATCATAAGACAGGGATGTGCTCATCCACTTGCTGAATATATATACGAGCACTACCTATATAATCTTGGTGTTTGTTTGAAGTATAATTCTCAATTAGAGACAGTAGAGATAATGATATGTCAAGAGAAGACTCACCATTGGGAAGAATATGATAGTAATCTTCTCGTTTTTCTTTGGGGTCTATTGGGTCAACCAAGAATAATTCTGTGGCCATATGATATCTATCATAACCTAGACGCATGGCCTCCCATGTACGAAGGTTTTCTTGAGCACTTCCCAAAGATTCTAATTTCTAAAACAGTTTTTGACTATACCTTTATGTAAGGTGTCATTGTAAGGTGATGTCCACGGTTGGAACATGAGTCACATTTGGTATATATTTGTATCCAAACTCACAGCATATGTGTTGTTGTATTTTGCACGACAATTGTTGTAATAAAGTTGTAGTTGTTTTCTGTACCATGTATTTGACGACTCAGAATGGGTTTGGTGGAATGGACCTATTTTGGGGTTGTCACAGTTACCAAGGTTAAGAAATAGTCTAATGAGTCTTTCAGAGAGTATGCTCAAAGGTGGAGGCGCCTTGCTACTCAAGTAATTCCTTCTATGACAGTGTCAGAGATGGTGATGACATTTATCGATATAAAAGAAGCTCCTTTCTATGAGAGAGTCTTAGCTGGCATCGGTAAACCATTTTCTGAGATGATCAAACATGGGGAGATGGCTGAGATGAGATTGAAGTTAGGAAAGATTCAAGACCTAGCTGCCCTCAAAGCTGTTGCTGAGCACATCCAATCCGAAAATTATGGAAACAACCCCCGGAGGGTCCATAAAAAGAAAGAAGAGGATGTTTTCCTGATACTACAGGGTCAAAAAGTCAATCAGAACATGCCTATCTAGAGGAGAAATTACACTCCCTTTTAAGCATAGTCTTCAAACCCTTTAATGCCAAAAGGTGGAGAAGTCAAATGACCTCGAGTGTTCACACCCTTAGGGGACTCCCTTGAGAATATTCTCACTCTTCTGACAACTCAAAAGAAAATCACACATCTTCTTCCACCAGCCAACCCTAATGGAAGGGGTTTTAATGCTGCTTGGAAATGTGCTTATCATGCCGGGGCACCTGGACATAATACTCAAGATTGTTGGGTCTTGAAACACAAGATCCAAGATTTGATAGACAACGGTGAGATCGTGGTCACCAAACCGGATCAACCTCATGTGCAAGACAACCCTCTTCCTCCACACAAAGAGGAAGACGTCAACATGATTAATTAGAGCACTGAACAAAGTTCCAATGTTAACTGTGAAGCATCCCCAATCATCAAAGACGGTGTTGACAAATGGGATTATGCAAAGTTCCAGTTTACGATGGAACGAAAGATAAAAGCTCTTTGCAAACAAATTGAGCAATTGGCAGAATTGGTGACCTACCAGCATCAAGTTACACGCCAGTTACTTAGCCAGGAGCATGCTAGTCTCCTTCCTCTTGTCATGAATATTCCCTCATCACCTCCAGAAAGTGAAACGATGGAAGACAAAGTGGCAAAGAGAGCGAATGCCAAAGCCCGTCGGGAGTTTGCCAACAGAAGGAAATTTACATATCTGGGCCAACCAATGGAGGAAATCCTTCAGATGCTAATCAATGAAGGAAGAATCACTTTCCTCCTACCTCCAATCAATCCCCGTTCAGGACGGTTCAACCCTGATGGAGTATGTCAGTATCACTCCCGTTCTCGCGGTCACAGCACAGAAAAATGCTGGGCACTCCGCCACCTTATCCAGAATCTCATTGATAGCGGTGTCCTGCAACTAGCAGACAATGATACTGTTCTACGTGGTAGTGAGATTACTTGTCCTACTAAATGGAATGGATTGGTAGCATTTATCTCTACTGAGGCTAATGGCATTGTCAAGCCACTCACCATACCAATAATTCAACTCAGAGGAAGCAACAATCCTTTGAAAGTGGCCGCTCCCGAGCCAATCAACTTACCATGCAGAGCACAATATCTTATTGTTAGCTTGCACACAGTTCCGTGGAATTATGAAGAAGGTGAAGGATCCACCTCGCATACAACTGCTACAGTGTCGAAGGAGAATCCACTGTATCTTCCCCAACGGGTGATGAAGCCTACCATAAAATCAAAAGGAAAAATACCCATGGAGAAGATTAAAAATTTCCTCCGTGCTATGGGTCATAACGAAGCCAAGGTGGTTCTAAGCTTAAGAGAAGCTCCGCACCAAATTTCAATTTTGGACTTGGTTTTAACTTCTGAAGATCATCGGAAAATTTTGTTGAAGGTTTTGGAAGAAGCCTACTTACCAACATCAGTGGATGTGGAAAAATTTTAACATTTTGTTGATCACATTTTCAACAACAATGTGATATCCTTCACTGATGATGATATACTGCCCGAAGGGACCGGTCATTGTAAGCCGTTACACATTGCGGTCTTGTCCTCTGGATATATGCTAGCCGGAGTCTTAGTAGATGGAGGTTCGTCTTTGAATATCTGTCCTTATGCCATGTTGTTGAAGATGAATGTCAATCTCAACCGAATCCGGAGCAGCCATACGGTTATCAAGGCTTTTGACGGGGCCCGCCGCAATTCGGTCGGAGAGATTGAGCTGCCAATTGAGATTGGTCCCCATACATTCTGCGTGTCTTTCCACGTACTCAAGATAGATTTGGGATACAACCTGCTCTTGGGAAGACCGTGGATTCATATGGCTGGGGCAGTCCCCTCCACCCTTCATCAATAACTGAAATACATTATCAATAATAGCCTAGTGACGGTCAATACTGAACCGAAATGCCCTCAATAAGGTGACATACCGCTCATCAGTTTCAATTCTGATGTTGAGCCGGTCAGTTTCCATGCCTTGGAAGTGAGAAATACTCAGTACCATGCTATTGGAACGCCATTGCCCGTACCCAAGATCTCTGCCGAAGTAATGTCGGCTACTCAGAAAATGATGTCCTTGGGTCATCAGCCAGGACAAGGGCTGGGTAAAGATCACCAAGGTATCAAGTACCCCATCCACATAGCCAGGAAAATTGGGACAGCTGGACTAGGCTATTCTGCCAGTTCTAGTCAAAGGAATCCTCATAAGCATCAGCAAATTCCTTTAGCTTCAACCATACGGCGTTTATCTTCGCCTTCAAACTCTGAGTCCGCACAACCTCCTGTAAAGGTGCTAACCCAGGTGATGGCCATGCTATTTCCCAAGCCAGTGCCATTCAAAGCAAAAGAAATCTTTGTTCTAGACCCCAGAGTGGAGGAAGAGAAACAAAGAATCAAACAAAACGTCGTCCGAATAATGTCCGGCATGCGCATCATTGTTCATGATGAACATACAAACAGATATACCCCAGACGATGATTGCCCAGACGTAATGGTCATCATTCGGGAAGAGGAGGACGATGACAACCCCTCTATCACTGTGGTCCACTCGGACTTTATCCTTGCCAATTGGAGCAGCACTCCTTACATTGGTTGACAAGGGTAAAATGGGTAAGACTTCTTTCTGCCCTGTAGATATAATAACTGTTTACTTTTCTGTATAGTATTAGCAGTTGCTTTGTCCGTATATGCTAACATTATGTATGATTAAACAGTGTCATATATATTAAGTGAAAGCATATTTTATTTCAGGACTCTGAACTTAGATGTGCCTGTACTTGTTGATAAGATGCCTCTTCTCCACAAGGATTGTAACTTTTATGAAAAGTTGGACTCAGACTTACTGGGAATACAAGAGGACATTGAGGTGCCTTCGAAGATCAAAGAATGGGTCGAAGACAAACCTAAACCTAACCTTGATCAAATCACCTCCTTCAATCTTGGAACCTTAGAAAACCCTAAGTTAATCCAGATTGGTTCAGACCTTATCCCAAACCAAAGGAATGACATGGTTACGCTACTAACCCAATTCCAGGATGTGTTTGCATGGTCTCATGAAGACATAGTGGGTTTGTCCACTGACATTGTTCTTCATCGCCTTCCCATCAAAGAGGGATTCAAGCCAGTCAAGCAGAAGCTCAGGCGATTGAAATTTGAGTGAAGTTTAAAGGTGAAAGAAGAAATTGTGAAACAATTTCAATCTGACATCATCATGGTGTCTACATATCCTGAGTGGATATCCAACATTATGCCCGTGCCTAAACCTGGAGGAAAGGTGCGAGTTTGCATGGATTACCGGGATTTGAACAAAGCTTGACTCAAAGATAGCTTTCCCGTGCCATTCATCCACATTCTCATTGACAATACTGCTCAATATGGCATGTACTTCTTCGCTGATTACTTTGCGGGGTACCATCAGATCATGGTTGCTGAGGAGGATCGTGAGAAAACTGCTTTCATCATGCCTCGGAGAACCTTTTGCTACAGACGGTTGTCATTCGGCCTCATTAATGCTGGAGCTACCTATCAGAGAGCTATGATGGCTCTTTTCCACGACATGATGCACAAAGAGATAGAGATCAATGTGGATGATATCATTGTCAAATCCCAGAAGGAGGATGACCACTTAGACCATCTCAGGAAGCTATTCAACAGGTTACGCAAGTACAACTTGAAGTTGAATCCAGCCAAGTGCGCCTTTGGCGTTAAATCAGGCAAGTTGCTAGGATTTCTACTCAGCCATAAAGGAATCGAGCTGGATCCCACCAAAATCTAGGCCATTACAGAAATGCCCATTCCTCAGACAGAGAAGGAAATACGAGAATTTTTGGGAAGAGTCAACTTCATTAGTAGATTCATTTCTCAACTCACAGCAACCTGTGAACCTATCTTCAAGCTGTTAAGAAAGAACTCTTCCATGAAATAGAATGATGAGTGCCAGAAAGCCTTCCTTACCATCAAAGAACAGCTAGTCAAAGCTCCTATTTTGGTACCACCCAGGGATGATGTTTTCTTGTTCATGTACCTTTCCATAAGTGACAATGCCATGGGCTGCATGTTGGGTCAGAAAAACGATAGAGGCCGTGAACGAACTATCTATTACCTCAGCAAAAGATTCAGCAGCAGTGAACACAAGTACACTCTGATCGAGAAGACTTGTTGTGCTTTAGCATGGGCTGCCATGAGGTTACAACATTACCTCCATGGGCACACAACCCATCTCATATCTCGCGTGGATCCTCTCAAGTATGTGTTCAGTAAACCCATACTGAATTGCCGACTGTCCAGATGGCAGTTGATTCTGCAACAATTCGATATTATTTACGTGACGCAGAAGTCCATTAAGGTCAAGGAATTGCGGATCAACTGGCCACCGCACCTTCAAGGGATTTCAAACCCTTGGAAACATACTTCCCCGACGAAGGGGTAATGACAATCCAACAACACTATCAATGTAAGACCCCAACTTATTTTAAATGAAATTGAATTTCTCTATTTATTATTTTGAAATAGTAAGGGTTGAATTGATTAATGTGGTTAGTTATGGGTAAAATGCGCAAATAGTTCATATAAGCAAGTGGTTATAAAATATTCATTATTGTCGGGGAATATTCGTTTGGTCGTGGAATATTCTTACTGTCGGAGAATATTCGTACGACGGCGTAGCCTTGTGTGGGTCCCATAACGGAAAGCGATTAGATAAAAAAACGACAAGTATAAGTTGTTTATAAATAACGGCGTAATTGTTATCATTAATACTGTTGGAATACCCGGTGGTTAAAACACAGTAATACGCGTTGTTGCACAGTAGCACACGATATTGCACCAATTATTGATTCTTACGTAAGAAGTCACTACTCAATAATTGTTACAGTAATTACTGTTCAATATTTTGTTTTGTTGATTCAATAATTGTTGCATTAATATTTTATATTACTGTTATTCAAGAATTGTCACTACACAATATTTTTTATTATCGAAGCAATAATACATATTATCTAAATAATATTATTAGATAACATTATTGACAATGTCTAGAAAGTTTTGTCTAAGGAGAGGTTTGGTCATCTAATTGCGCGCCAGTAAGGAGAAATCCTTATTGGAAAGCCCCCTCTTTCCTGAGAACGCCTGGTTGTCAGTATTGTGATTCTGTAATATTATTTTTGAATAATTAATTATTAATTTATATGATAAGAAAAATATTCATTTTATGTGGATATAGATGGAGAAAATTTTATAGTGACAATTGTTAAAAAATTAATATTTTTTTTGATAAAATAATTCATTTAAATGTATTATTATATTTTAATAATATAATAATGGTGATATTTTTGCAATGAATGTGGGATATATGAATATATGAGGAGGAAGAGTATTTTTGTTGTAAAGTTATTTAAAACATGTTAAGCACGTCTGTGACCCCATTTCTTGACTGAAATTTGATTATAGCCTGCAAAATCGCCCGTTTGTGGATTTCGGTCAATTTCTGTTTAGAATTTAGAAAAACTTAAACTTACAAAGTTGTAGAGAATGGAATTTCCTATGAAAAAGATATAAGGTTTGATATTTTCTGATAAAAGGGCTATTTATTATGAATTATTGAAGTTCCGAAGCTCTAGAATAGTTGATTTTTGAAGTTTTAAATATTTTTTTAATAAAAACATTTTTTACACTTTGGTGGGCCCCACTTGCACATGTTAATGGCTGAATTCAGATCTTCAAAAGTGGGCATAGGAAAAATTTAATAAATAAAATTATTTTATTAAATTTTCTACTTTGGTGTTCTAAGCATTTTCCTATAAATAGGGTGCTTAGGTTAGAATTAAAAATCACACCACAAACTAAAGTTTTCTCTCTCTATAATATCGTGCGTATTTTTATGAGTATTTTGGTACTTTGAGAGTTGCTATACGGTGCAAGTTCCTTTAGCACTATATCCAGTATTCCAGTTAGAAGTATTGTCTTTTTGGACGTAAGGGATGTTATTTTTTTTATATAAATGATATTATTTCTTTCAATATCATTATGCCGAAATATTGATATAAATTTTTATCAAATTTAGAACTTTTTGTGTCGGAGTTACTATTCACGTATACGACACTATTCACGTATACGACACTATTCACGAATACGACACTATTCACCAAAAAAAATTAAATCTTCATTTTTGTCCAAGATATCTATTATGGATACTAGCTTTGATTGTATCTATGTTTTGATCATTCTTGAATTTTACTTCGCTATGATTATTTATGAAGTATTTTTGAACTTGGATTGTTTAAAGTACGAATCCTTAATATTTGTTCTTTTGGTTTCATTGGATTCGTTTTCTTTAAAAGATTTTTCATCATCCTCAGTCCTAAATGATGATATAACTGAATATCTTTGGCATGTAGTGCAAAGATGAATGATTTTCTGATGAATATCTTTGACCCGTAGTGCAAAGATGAACATGTGTTTAGATGAACATGACCAACTGATGAATATCCTTGGCCTGTAGTGCAAAGATGAACATTTGATTCCAGATATATATATTGATTGATGTTACAGGGATAAAATATCGATGATGGACTTTTAAATTCATAGATGATAGTAGATTTCATTCTCTACTTAACTCTTCTAATAAATTATTATTTCCGCTGCGAATATTGATTTAAAATTTCGTGTCTATTGTATTCTATTAGATTTTTTCCTGTTGAAGACTAACGATAATTTGTTCTATATTATCTTAGTCATAATATTCTTTACTGGGCTAGTTGAGCTCACCCTTTTCCTTTTTGTTCTATTTTTCTTCTCAGGAGGCGAGAATGTAGCAAGTACTAGTCGGGGTATGGAATGATAGTTCTAGAAAGTTATTTAGTAGTCCTCACCATTTTTATAAAATAATGTATCAATAATTGTAATGAGAACTTATTTCAGTGTGGATATTATCTAGAAGACAATATTTGTATTTAAACTTACAGTTTAAGTGTTGTCGTATTTTGCACGACAATTGTATTAATAAAGTAGTAGTGTTGTTTCTGTACCATGTTTTGGCGACTCAGAATGGGTGATGTATGCCTGTTTTGGGGGTGTCACAGTTGGTATTAGAGCTTAGGGATATGATCTCTGACGGAGATCGGGGAATAGAACTAGGAGGGGAGAGACGAGTAAATCATTCGCTAGTGTGTCCTACCTAAGCTTATTTGTTGGTTGGTCAAAGTATAGGGTTATTATGTTGCATGTCAATTTCTTTAATTAACCCTTGTTTTATAGCAGTATTTGGGAATGGCAACTGAGAATGTTAATAGTGGAGTAAATGAGACCGTGGAGACACCTTTACTCACTAATGAGGAGAACGTGCAACAGGCCAGCAATGTTCCTCCTGTAAACAACACCACTGAGCAGACGATGAACGATGAGATGTTTAGAAGCTTTTTGCAGTTTATGCAAAACCAGACGAGGGAGACTCCTGTTCAAAATGCAGGTAGAAATAATGGCAACGCACAACTGGTCACAACCAAACAGTTCAAAGAGTTGGGACCACCAGAATTGTAAGACCCCGAATTTTATGAAATAAAAGTATTCAATTTTTCTTATAGTTACAATTCAGTAAATGGTTAAATTGATAAAAAGTTAAAGTTAAGGGTGATATATTAATTTTTTTCAAAAATACGCAAGTGGTTATAAAATATTCATTGTTGTCGGGGAATATTCGTTTGGTCGTGGAATATTCTTTCTGTCGGGAAATATTCGTACGACGGCGCAGCCATTTGTGGACCCATAACAGAATAACTGTCGGATGAAGAAAGCGACAAATTTGAGTTTTTATAAATAAACGGCGTAATTATTACCGTAACACTGTTGGAATACCTGGTGGTTAAAATACAGTAATACGCGTAGTTGCACAGTAGCACACGATATTGTACAGTATTTTTTTAAATTATTGATTCTTATGTAAGAAGGCACAACTGAATAATTATCACAGTAATTACTGTTCAATATTTTATTTTATTGATTCAATAATTCTTGGGTTGATATTTTATATTATTGTTGTTTCAATAATTGTTGTTGCACAGTATTTTTCATTATCAGATCAATAATTCATATTATTTAAATAATATTATTAGATAGCATTATTGACAATGTCTAGAAAGTTTTGTCTAAGGAGAGGTTTGGTCATCTAATTGCGCGCTAGTAAGGAGAAATTCTTATTGAAAAGCCCCCTCTTTCCTGAGAACGGTCTGGTTGTCATAATTGTGACTCTGTAATATTATTTGTGAATAATTAATTATTGATTCATATGATAAGGAAATATTTATTTTATGTAGATATAAATGAGGGATATAATTTTGTTGTTAAAAATGAAGGAGTTAATGTTGAGGTGTTTTATCTGTATTTTTGTCGGAACGGAGGTATTGAAAATCAAATTAGGGTTTTTGAGATATATTGCGGGGGTTATAATTTTTAATCCGACCGTTGGATCATGGTAATTTTTGGATATGTTATACATATATAAGTTGAGTATATGTCCACAAATTTTGAATCGTTAAAAATGAACGTATGATTTATTATGAATTTTACGAGATGACTGGTTCAGAAATTATTAAATTTTCGGAGTTTATCATTTTGGTAGAAAATTCTAGAATTGGTGGGCCCCACTCTTGGTTGGTGAAGAAATGTGCTGAGATTTTTATTCAAATGTGGTGGATGGGAATAGTAGTAGGTAAAGCCATCAGGTTGCAGGTTAAGTCTGCTTCGGCGTGCTAACATTTTTCTATAAATAGAGGGCTAAGTTAGAATTAAAAATCACACCAGATGCATAAGCTTTCTCTCTTTCTCTCTCTATATTATGAAGAATATTTTGTGAGTATTTAGATACTTGGTGAGTTGCTATTCATCAGTGCAAGTTTCCTTCAGCGTCATATCCGATATCCAGTTAGAAGTGCTGCTCTTTTGAGGTAAGGGATAGTAAGCGATAGTAAGGGATAGTAAGGGATAGTAAGGGATATTAAGGGATGCTATATTCTTCATAATAATGTTATTCTTTCAATATCATTATACTGAAATATTGGTATGAATTTTATTGTGGAAATTTTATCTTTTTGAGTCGAAATTACTATTCACGTATACGACACTATTCACGTATACGGCACTATTCATGTATATGGCACTATTTACGTATATGACATTATTTACGTATACGGTACTATGTACGAATACGGAGTACTATTCACGAATTACTATTCACGAGTTACTATTCACGAGTTACTATTCACGAGTTACTATTCACGGGTACTATTCATGATAAAAATTGATTTCTTTTTCTGACCAAATTATAGTTGATTTATGAATATTACTCTTGAGATTAAAACTATATGTTGGTCATATTATTTTTATTATCATATATAACATTTTTATAACCCTAATGATGATATTTCTCTTTGACTTGAGTGTAAAGATGGGTAGATTTTTGGTATGATCATGACTATGGGTTCCCTTTGGCCAGTAGTGCAAAGTTGAATTGTTGACTGGTATGATCATGACCATTGAATTTATAATTGAATATCTTTAGCTTAAGTGCAAAGGTGAATTGATCAACATGGTTATAATTATTATTTATATAAATTCTGAAATGATTATATATTTCTTTGATATATTAATATATTTGGCATGTATTGCAAATATGAATTGTTGATGAATATATTAGGCCTGTAGTGCAAATATGAACTGTTGTTGAATATTTTTGGCCTGTAGTGCAAAGATAAACTGGTGATGAATATCTTTGGCCCATAGTGCAAAGATGACCTGTGGTTGAATATCTTTGGCCATGAATATCTTTGGCCCGTAGTGCAAAGATGACATGTTGTTGAATATCTTTGGTCGTAGTGTAAAGATGAAGTTATTAGTATGATTATGAACAGAAAATGTGATTTGGTGTAACCATGATCTTTGATGTTTCAGATAAAGATAGGTGATAAAAATTATCTTCGTCCTGGATGAAAAGAGGAATTTAGAACTACAATTACGATTATGAGTTATACACGTGATTGTGGACAGAAATTTTTGATTTATGTTACAGGGATAAAACATTGTTGGTGGACTTTTAACATGGAGAAGATAATAGATTTTGTAGTCCATTTGACTCTTCTAATGGATTGCTCGTTCCGCTGCAACTATGGTTGAAAAATTTTATCATCTATAATATGTTCTATATCTCTGATTTATTACAGTTGAAGGCTATTGATAATTTATTTATCTTTAGTCATGATATTATTTACTGAGCTACTTGTGCTCACCCTTCTGTTTCAAAATTTCTTTCAGGTAATACGAGTGTAGCTGTGTCGAGCGGGAGTAACAAGGGAATAGAACGGTGGTCATCATTTAGTAGTTATATTTGATGAATCCAATAGGGTGAGACGAACCCAACGTTGGAAGGGTGTTTTGCCACTATCATACAAGATGTCTAATGTGATACAACCTCGTGTCATTATAAAACAGGATTGTGCTCATCCACTTGCTGAGTATATCTACGAGCACTACCTATATAATCTTGGTGTTTGTTTAAAGTATAATTCACGATTAAAGACAGTGGAGATAATGATAAGTCAATTGAAGACTCACCATTGGGAAGAATATGATAGTAATCTTCTCGTTTTTCTTTGGGGTCTATTGGGTCAACCAAGGATAATTCTGTGGCCATATGATATCTATCATAATCTAGATGCATGGCCTCCCATGTACGAAGGTTTCCTTGAGCACTTCCCAAAGATTCTAATTTCTAAAACAGTTTTTGACTATACCTTTATGTAAGGTGTCATTATGACGTGCTGTCTACAGTTGGGACATGTGTCACATTTGGTATATATTTGTATCCAAACTTACAGCATATGTGTTGTTGTATTTTGCACGACAATTGTTGTTATAAAGTTGTAGTTATTTTCTGTACCATGTATTTGGCGACTCAGAATAGGTTGGATGGAATAGACCTGTTTTGGGGTCGTTACATTTTGGTATAAGAGCTATAAGTAAAGAGCCTCGAGCCTCTCGCTGGTGACTTCCTGTTGATGAGGGATGCACTGAAGCCAGACTGTCCGTAGGGGACGCCGTTCTGCGGTGGCAAACTGATAGGTATCAATGTAAGGTGCTGACATAGGTTGGTGTCCAGAGTTACATTTTGGTATCAGAGCTTAGGGATATGGTCTCTGGCGGAGATCGGGGATTATAACTAGGAGGGGAGAGATGAGTAAATCCTTCGCTAGTGTGTCCTACCTAAGCTTATATATTGGTCAGTCATAATATCGGGATATTATGTGATATGTTAATTTGTTAAATTAACCCTTATTTTGAAGCTGTATTCTAGAATGATATTTGAATTACAGGAGATGAGCAATGGAGAAATTATGATGACATGGAAGATGGAATTTGAAATGAAAGGAATGTATTCTCAACTCTTTGAAATATCAGGTACGTAAATTTTGAGGACGAAATTTCATAAGGAGGGGAGATTGTAAGACCACAAATTTTAAGAAATAAAAGTATTTAATTTTTCTTATAGTTACAATTCAGTAAATGGTTAAATTGATAAAAAATTAAAGTTAAGGGTGATATATGAATTTTTTTTCAAAAATACGCAAGTGGTTATAAAATATTCATTGTTGTCGGGGAATATTCGTTTGGTCGTAGAATATTTCTTCTGTCGGGAAATATTCGTACGACGGCGCAGCCTTTTGTGGGCCCATAACAGAATAACTGTCGGATGAAGAAAACGACAAATTTGAGTTTTTATAAATAAACGGCGTAATTATTACCGTTAACACTGTTGGAATACCTGGTGGTTAAAATACAGTAATACGCGTAGTTGCACAGTAGCACACGGTATTGCACAGTATTTTTTTGAATTATTGATTCTTACGTAAGAAGGCACTACTGAATAATTGTCACAGTAATTACTGTTCAATATTTTATTTTATTGATTCAATAATTGCTGCGTTGATATTTTATATTATTATTGTTTCAATAATTATTGCTGCACAATATTTTTCATTATCAGATTAATAATTCATATTATTTAAATAATATTATTAGATAGCATTATTGACAATGTCTAGAAAGTTTTGTCCAAGGAGAGGTTTGGTCATCTAATTGCGCGCTAGTAAGGAGAAATCCTTATTGGAAAGCCCCCTCTTTCCTGGGAACGGCCTGGTTGTCATAATTGTGACTCTGTAATATTATTTATGAATAATTAATTATTGATTCATATGATAAGGAATTATTTATTTTATGTGGATATAAATGAGGGATATATTTTTGTGGTTAAAAATGAAGGAGTTAATGTTGAGGTGTTTTATCTGTATTTTTGTCGGAACGGAGGTATTGAAAATCAAATTAGGGTTTTTGAGATATATTGCGGGGGTTATAATTTTTAATCCGACCGCTGGATCATGGTAATTTTTGGATATGTTATACATATATAAGTTAAGTATATGTCCACAAATTTTGAACCGTTAAAAATGAACGTATGATTTATTATGAATTTTACGAGATGACTGGTTCAGAAATTATTGAATTTTCGGAGTTTATCATTTTGGTGGAAAATTCTAGAATTGGTGGGCCCCACTCTTGGTTGGTGAAGCAATGTGCTGAGATTTTTATTCAAATGTGGTGAATGAGAATAGTAGCAGGTAAAGCCATCAGGTTGCAGGTTAAGTCTGCTTCGGCGTGCTAACATTTTCCTATAAATAGAGGGCTAAGTTAGAATTAAAAATTACACCAGAAACATAAGCTTTCTCACTTTCTCTCTCTATATTATGAAGTATATTTTGTGAGTATTTGAATACTTGGTGAGTTACTATTCATCAGTACAAGTTTTCTTCAGCGTCATATTCGATATCCAGTTAGAAGTGCTGCTCTTTTGAGGTAAGGGATAGTAAGAGATAATAAGGGATAGTAAGGGATATTAAGGGATGCTATATTCTTCATAATGATGTTATTCTTTCAATATCATAATACTGAAATATTGGTATGAATTTTATTGTGAAATTTTTATCTTTTTGTGTCGGGATTACTATTCACGTATACGATACTATTCACGTATACGGCACTATTCATGCATATGACACTATTTACGTATATGACATTATTTACGTATACGGTACTATGTACGAATACGAAGTACTATTCACGAGTTACTATTCACAGATACTATTCATGATAAAAATTGATTTCTTTTTCTGACCAAATTATAGTTGATTTATGAATATTACTCTTGAGATTAAAACTATATGTTGATCATATTATTTTTATTATCATATATAACATTTTTATAACCCTAATGATGATATTTCTCTTTGACTTGAGTGTAAAGATGAGTAGATTTTTGGTATGATCATGACTAGGGTTCCCTTTGGCCAGTAGTGCAAAGTTAAATTGTTGACTGGTATGATCATGACCATTGAATTTATAATTGAATATCTTTAGCTTAATTGCAAAGGTGAATTGATCAACATGGTTATAATTATTGTTTATATAAATTCTGAAATAATTATATATTTCTTTGATATATTAATATATTTGGCCTGTATTGCAAATATGAATTGTTGATGAATATATTTGGCCTGTAGTGCAAATATGAACTGTTGTTGAATATTTTTGGCCTGTAGTGCAAAGATAAACTGGTGATGAATATCTTTGGCCCATAGTGCAAAGATGACCTGTGGTTGACTATCTTTGGCCAGTAGTGCAAAGATGAATTGTTGATGAATATCTTTGGCCCGTAGTGCAAAGATGACATGTTGTTGAATATCTTTGGCCGTAGTGCAAAGATGAAGTTATTAGTATGATTATGAACAGGAAATGTGATTTGGTGTAACCATGATCTTTGATGTTTCAGGTAAAGATAGGTGATGAAAATTATCTTTGTCCTGGATGAGAAGAGAAATTTAGAACTACAATTACGATTATGAGTTATACACGTGATTGTGGACATGAATTTTTGATTTATGTTACAGGGATAAAACATTGTTGGTGGACTTTTAACATGGAGAAGATAATAGATTTTAAAGTCTATTTGACTCTTCTAATGGATTGCTCGTTCCGCTGCAACTATGGTTGAAAATTTTTATCATCTACCATATGTTCTAAATCTCTGATTTATTACTGTTGAAGGCTATTGATAATTTATTTATCTTTAGTCATGATATTCTTTACTGAGCTAGTTGTGCTCACCCTTCTGTTTTAAAATTCCTTTCAGGTAATACGAGTGTAGTTGGGTCGAGCGGGGGTAACAGGGGAATAGAACGGTGGTCATCATTTAGTAGTTATATTAAATGAATCCAATAGGGTGAGACGAACCCAACGTTGGAAGGGTGTTTTACCACTATCATACAAGATGTCTAATGTCAGACAACCTCATGTCATTATAAGACAGGATTGTGCTCATCCACTTGCTGAGTATATCTACGAGCACTACCTATATAATCTTGGTGTTTGTTTGAAGTATAATTCACGATTAAAGACAGTGGAGATAATGATAAGTCAAGAGAAGACTCAACATTGGGAAGAATATGATAGTAATCTTCTCGTTTTTCTTTGGGGTCTATTGGGTCAACAAAGGATAATTCTGTGGCCATTTGATATCTATCATAACCTAGACGCATGGTCTCCCATGTACGAAGGTTTTCTTGAGCACTTCCCAAAGATTCTAATTTCTAAAACAGTTTTTGACTATACCTTTATGTAAGGTGTCATTGTGACGTACTGTCTACGGTTGGGATATGTGTCACATTTGGTATATATTTGTATCCAAACTTACAGCATATGTGTTGTTGTATTTTACACGACAATTGTTGTAATAAAGTTGTAGTTGTTTTCTGTACCATGTATTTGGCGACTCAGAATAGGTTGGATGGAATGGACCTGTTTTGGGGTCGTTACATTTTGGTATAAGAGCTATAAGTAAAGAGCCCCGAGCCTCTCGCTTGTGCTTCCTGTTGATGGGGGATGCACCGAAGCCAGACTGTCCGTAGGGGACGCCGTTCTGCGGTGACAAACTGATAGGTATCAATGTAAGGTGCTGACATAGGTTGGTGTCTAGAGTAACATTTTGGTATCAGAGCTTAGGGATATGGTCTCTGACGGAGATCGGGGAATATAACTAGGAGGGGAGAGATGAGTAAATTCTTTGCTAGTGTGTCCTACCTAAGCTTATATGTTGGTCAGTCATAATATCGGGATATTATGTGATATGTTAATTTGTTAAATTAACCCTTGTTTTGAAGCTGTATTCTAGAATGATATTTGAATTACAGGAGATGAGCAATGAAGAAATTATGATGACAGGGAAGATGTAATTTAAAATGAAAGGAAGGTATTCTCAACTCTTTGAAATACCAGGTACGTAAATTTCGAGGACGAAATTTCATAAGGAGGGGAGATTGTAAGACCCCAAATTTTATGAAATAAAAGTATTCAATTTTTCTTATAGTTACAATTCAGTAAATGGTTAAATTGATAAAAAGTTAAAGTTAAGGGAGATATATGAATTTTTTTCAAAAATACGCAAGTGGTTATAAAATATTCATTGTTGTCGGGAAATATTTGTTTGGTCGTGGAATATTCTTTCTGTCGGGGAATATTCGTACGACGGCGCAGCCCTTTGTGGGCCCATAAAAGAATAACTGTCGGATGCAGAAAACGACAAATTTGAGTTTTTATAAATAAACGACATAATTATTACCGTTAACACTGTTGGAATACCTGGTGGTTAAAATACAGTAATACGCGTAGTTGCATAGTAGCACATGGTATTGCACAATATTTTTTTGAATTATTGATTCTTACGTAAGTAGGCACTACTGAATAATTGTTACAGTAATTACTGTTCAATATTTTATTTTATTGATTCAATAATTGCTGCGTTGATATTTTATATTATTGTTGTTTCAATAATTGTTGTTGCACAGTATTTTTCATTATCAGATTAATAATTCATATTATTTAAATAATATTATTAGATAGCTTTATTGACAATGTCTAGAAAGTTTTGTCCAAGGAGAGGTTTGGTCATCTAATTGCGCGCTAGTAAGGAGAAATTCTTATTGGAAAGCCCCCTCTTTCCTGGGAACGGCCTGGTTGTCATAATTGTGACTCTGTAATATTATTTGTGAATAATTAATTATTAATTCATATGATAAGGAAATATTTATTTTATGTGGATATAAATGAGGGATATATTTTTGTGGTTAAAAATGAAGGAGTTAATGTTGAGGTGTTTTATCTGTATTTTTGTCGGAACGGAGGTATTGAAAATCAAATTAGGATTTTTGAGATATATTGCGGGGGTTATAATTTTTAATCCGACCGTTGGATCATGGTAATTTTTGGATATGTTATACATATATAAGTTGAGTATATGTCCACAAATTTTGAACCGTTAAAAATGAACGTATGATTTATTATGAATTTTACGAGATGACTGGTTCAGAAATTGTTGAATTTTCAGAGTTTGTCATTTTGGTGGAAAATTCTAGAATTGGTGGGCCCCACTCTTGGTTGGTGAAGAAATGTGCTGAGATTTTTATTCAAATGTGGTGGATGGGAATAGTAGCAGGTAAATCCATCAGGTTGCAGGTTAAGTCTGCTTCGGCGTGCTAACATTTTCCTATAAATAGAGGGCTAAGTTAGAATTAAAAATCACACCAGAAACATAAGCTTTCTCTCTTTCTCTCTCTATATTATGAAGCATATTTTGTGAGTATTTAGATACTTGGTGAGTTGTTATTCATCAGTGCAAGTTTCCTTCAGCGTCATATCCGATATCCAGTTAGAAGTGCTGCTCTTTTGAGGTAAGAGATAGTAAGAGATAATAAGGGATAATAAGGGATAGTAAGGGATATTAAGGGATGCTATATTCTTCATAATGATGTTATTCTTTCAATATCATAATACTGAAATATTGGTATGAATTTTATTGTGAAATATTTATCTTTTTAAGTCGGGATTACTATTCACGTATACGACACTATTCACGTATACGACACTATTTATGTATATGGCACTATTTACGTATATGACATTATTTACGTATACGGTATTATGTATGAATACGGAGTACTATTCATGAGTTACTATTCACGAGTTACTATTCACGGGTACTATTCATGATAAAAATTGATTTCTTTTTCTGACCAAATTATAGTTGATTTATGAATATTACTCTTGAGATTAAAACTATATGTTGATCATATTATTTTTATTATCATATATAACATTTTTATAACCCTAAAGATGATATTTCTCTTTGACTTGAGTGTAAAGATGGGTAAATTTTTGGTATGATCATGACTATGGGTTCCCTTTGGCCAGTAGTGCAAAGTTGAATTGTTGACTGATATGATCATGACCATTGAATTTATAATTGAATATCTTTAGCTTAAGTGCAAAGGTGAATTGATCAACATGGTTATAATTATTGTTTATATAAATTCTGAAATAATTATATATTTCTTTGATATATTAATATATTTGGCCTGTATTACAAATATGAATTGTTGATGAATATATTTGGCCTGTAGTGCAAATATGAACTGTTGTTGAATATTTTTGGCCTGTAGTGCAAAGATAAAATGGTGATGAATATCTTTGGCCCATAGTGTAAAGATGACCTGTGGTTTAATATCTTTGGCCAGTAGTGCAAAGATGAATTGTTGATGAATATCTTTGGGCCGTAGTACAAAGATGACATGTTGTTGAATATCTTTGGCCGTAGTGCAAAGATGAAGTTATTAGTATGATTATGAACAAGAAATGTGATTTGGTGTAACCATGATATTTGATGTTACAGGTAAAGATAGGTTATGAAAATTATCTTCGTCCTGGATGAGAAGAGAAATTTAGAACTACAATTACGATTATGAGTTATACACGTGATTGTGGACAAGAATTTTTGATTTATGTTACAGGGATAAAACATTGTTGGTGGACTTTTAACATGGAGAAGATAATAGATTTTAAAGTCTATTTGACTCTTCTAATGGATTGCTCGTTCCGATGCAACTATGGTTGAAAATTTTTATCATCTACCATATGTTCTAAATCTCTGATTTATTACTGTTGAAGGCTATTGATAATTTATTTATCTTTAGTCATGATATTCTTTACTGAGCTAGTTGTGCTCACCCTTCTGTTTTAAAATTCCTTTCAGGTAATACGAGTGTAGTTGGGTCGAGCGGGGGTAACAGGGGAATAGAACGGTGGTCATCATTTAGTAGTTATATTTGATGAATCCAATAGGGTGAGACGAACCCAACGTTGGAAGGGTGTTTTGCCACTATCATACAAGATGTCTAATGTCATACAACCTCATGTCATTATAAGACAGGATTGTGCTCATCCACTTGCTGAGTATATCTACGAGCACTACCTATATAATCTTAGTGTTTGTTTGAAGTATAATTCACGATTAAAGACAGTGGAGATAATGATAAGTCAAGAGAAGACTCACCATTGGGAAGAATATGATAGTAATCTTCTCATTTTTCTTTGGGGTCTATTATGTCAACCAAGGATAATTCTGTGGCCATATGATATCTATCATAACCTAGACGCATGGCCTCCCATGTACGAAGGTTTCCTTGAGCACTTCCCAAAGATTCTAATTTCTAAAATAGTTTTTGACTATACCTTTATGTAAGGTGTCATTGTGACGTGCTATCTACGGTTGGGACATGTGTCACATTTGGTATATATTTGTATCCAAACTTACAGCATATGTGTTGTTGTATTTTGCACGACAATTGTTGTAATAAAGTTGTAGTTATTTTCTGTACCATGTTTTTTGGCGACTTAGAATAGGTTGGATGGAATGGACCTGTTTTGGGGTCGTTACATTTTGGTATCATAGCTATAAGTAAAGAGCCCCGAGCCTCTCGCTGGTGA
Source organism: Panax notoginseng (assembly GCA_016801055.1). NCBI lineage: Eukaryota > Viridiplantae > Streptophyta > Magnoliopsida > Apiales > Araliaceae > Panax > Panax notoginseng. The sequence continues at coordinate 44,185,736 of CM029012.1, forward strand.
CTTCCTGTTGATGGGGGATGCACCGAAGCCAGACTGTCCGTAGGGGACGCCGTTCTGCGGTGGCAAACTGATAGGTATCAATGTAAGGTGCTGACATAGGTTGGTGTCCAGAGTTACATTTTGGTATCAGAGTTTAGGGACACTACAAGAAAATGCTCTAACAGCGACCAATCTTATCAGCGACCGCTTTTTTTGGTCGCAGATAGGATTTTTAGCGACCACCTTTAGCGACCGCACTTGAATTTAGTCGCTAGTTTATGTTAGCGACCGATATCGGTCGCTATTCGGTCGCAGACTCATTTTTGCCTCCAAAAAATTGGCTGGAAATGTTGGCGCGCTGCTTATTTGCCACCAATAAGTAACAGCGACCGCATTCGGTCGCGAATACTTCCACATCATTAAAAATCAGCGACCGCATGCGGTCGCTGATAGCGGTCGCAAATGTATTTCAATAAACCAGTATCAGTTCGTCACTGTCGACCAGAACAGAAGAAAAAAAGAGGGAGAAGAGGCAGAAGGGGAGAAAAGAAGAGGGAGAAGAGGGAAAAACCGCTGCCAAGGTGCACCACTACCTCAGCCGCCGCCGACGCCACCGAGAAGGGGGAGAAAAGAAGAGGGAGGAGAGGGGAAAACCGCTGCCGCCACCCACCACTACCTCAGTCGCCGCCGGCGCCACCGTTACCTACAAATCTTTTGAAAGGTATGTTCAATTGTATTAACCTAGTTCGTTAGCTTGTAAATACTAGTGTTTGATTTAATGATATGTTAGAAGTACTTGGACAGTGATGACTGACATTGAGGAGGGGGGCTGGATTTGATAGATTGTCGTGGATATACTAGTAAAATCTCGTGTATTGTGAAAGATGCAATCAACTGTGACCATGTCTGTGTTGGTCTTGCTTCTTCTTTACATATGCATGTATATATTTATATGCATTGTTCATTGTGATGTAGGGACCCCTTCATTTTCTTTTGTAATTCAGACTACTGTAGGTAGGGTGCGTAATCAATCTGATTTTTGTTGAATCTTTTTATTGAATAGTGGTAATAATTTAAGAAAAATAGTATATATTGCAACTAAATTGATGTAGTGGGTTAATTTTATGTATTGATATAGTAGGATTCATAATTTCTGAGATATATCTAAAACTGTGACTACAAAGAGTGAGCAGCAGTAAAGAATGACAAACTATTTTATTTCTTTCCCTTCTGACTTCAAAGAATAATAATCTAAGAATTTCAACTTAATGAGCAATAAGTCACTTGACAATACTAATGAGCAATAAGTAACTTGACAACTAAATACAGAAGCAAAAATTAGATGGGATATAATGATGAAAAAAGAAACTGAAGCAATTATAAAGGTGTGATGTTACATGTAATAGCAAGAGCAGTGTTTGACTGACTGCTATGAAAAATAATCAATTATTAGTTCAACTTGTAATCTGCATTAAATTTTAATTCCTAACAAAAACAAAGTTTCAAGTCTTGCCAAGTAGGGATAATGTTATGATTATTTATATATTTCTCTTGGTTTGTGTCTTGGGTGCCTAGAAATGACAATATATGCATGCCGTCGTGCATGTGGCTAGTCCATATTATAGGGGAGACTCTGGCGAAATTTTTTTGTTGGTCGGGTAGTTGCGAACATTTATAAAGTACAACGAGCTAATCAAATGCTTAGTAACTAATCAAATGTACACGCAGCGCTTGAAAACTGAAACTGAAACATACGTTAGAACCGTACTTAAAGCAAGATATATCCTATATAAGGGACTAATAGGACTAATAGTCCCACATTAAGGGACTAATAGTATGCCTTCTTCTGCAATCTTGATATACGCAGCATATGCAGACCATATATGATGTAATGATTCGTATTCTACCCCTATGAATCTATTGGCTTTAGGTTGGTGTTAGTTAAAATATGTAGGATGACATAAGACCATACTCTAATTTAAGATCCATAACAATATACCATGCCTTTGGGTAGTCGATCTCAAGCGGTGTAAATTTGTTTTGGCATGTATCCTTGTTCAATTCCCGAATAATCATATATGATGCACACTCATGTTATATATGTATATATACATCTATATGTATTTATAAGCATCATAAATGGGATTGAGCTGAATTGTAAATCTCTAACAAGGGAATACAATAAATTCATGTCAACATAGGTACCGTGCAATCATGGACCTCTATTTAGACCGTAGTTGGATGGCACGACGAAAGTCAAGTGCCCAGATAGGTGCTACAGCTGAATTTAGAGCTGGTTGCCAAGTATTTTTGGAGCTGGTTGCCAAGTATGTTTAATTTTTAAGCACGTAATATATATATATATACTCCATGTTAACTATGACTTCATTTAATAAGATGGAGTTTTTGTAGGCTTTGACTAAGGGATCAACGATTCCGGCTAATGTACAAGTCCTAGCTATGGGACCAGACAGGGACCAAGTCACCCGCAATGGTTACAAAATAAATGGTTGTGAATTTCACACAAAGGCATATGAGCACGGTAAAAGAACAACGAACTCTGGAGTGTGTGTCCAAGGAGATTGTTACAATGAGCTTGGTCGTGCCTTTTATGGGGAGTTGGAGGAAATCGTAGAGTTGTCGTACAAGGGCACGTACGGTGGTCATATTCACTTGTTCAAGTGCCATTGGTTTGATTCAGAAAAAGGGATACGTGTTGACAGACATGGAATCGTCGATATTGACCTCCATAGGTCTGCGTACTCCAACGAACCGTTTGTATTACCAACTCAAACAATACAAGTATACTATACTCCTAGTCCAGTTAGGAAAAGGGATAGACCGCCTACAGATTGGCAAGTTGTAATTCATACTCCCGCGCGTAGTCGTGTCCAAGTAATAGACGGGGATTTCTACCAAGAGGAAATGCTTCAGAGACCTCCTATAATAAATATAGAGGACAACAATGATGTAATCCAGTTAGAGGGTGGAGATGAACCTGATGAATTGGATCCCGAGACAGTTATTGTGCAGGATGACAGTGATATTGAGAAAGAGTTATTGACTGACACTGACACAGAATCTGAAGATGGTTATGAATCTCCGATACTTGTACAAAATGATTCTGACTCATCAGACAACGATTTTCATTAAAATATATGTTTAGTTTTAATTGTACAAAATGTATGTTTATGTTCATGTTCATGTTTAGTTCATAATTATGTACCTTTCATTTATGTTCTCTATATAGGAATGTTCTCTATATCCTTAACTATATCATTTATAGTTGTTGTAGTTAACTATTTTGCAGTCATGTTTATGTACCTTTCACTTATGGTAATCGTAGTTAACTATTTCATACAATTAATTGTCATTCATAATTTCATACTAACATCCTAATTTTTTTTATTTATAGATGTCTTCTGAACCTGTTGCACGAAAGCGCGGGTTGGGTCGGGGCCCTAATCATGTGCCGAAGGCCCCGGCTAATCCGGATGATCGCATTCTTATACAGATCCGTCCTCCTCCAGAAAGCACGTAAGTTAAACATCGTGTATATATAAGGGTTTAATATTTCCATTGTTATAAATATATTTTAATGTAAATTATTGTATATTGTAGTGATTTTCAAGATAGTAAAATTGTGAAGTGCATTTCACAATTATGCTTACAGAACTGGCCTACGCCAGTGATTACATGGGCGAGCACACCTCTCGCCCATAAGGATGCAGTTTGGGCTGAATTTCAGGTATATTTATTTAATCACTCTGATAGATAATACATAGTTAATCAACTAATAGTTTAGTAATGTTGGATTATGGTATTATAGTAGTTTTAATATTATTATTGTTGTTTTATTTGCAGAAGCGGTATAGATGGGACGACGCACATGCATCAGTTATTCAAGCACTGTTCTGGCAGAAGTGCGCCGTCCGGACTAAAGATAATCTAAACAAAGAACGACAGAAAGCCCTGCACAATGCTGAGATTGACCATCCAGGACAGGGTGAGCAGTATATGCATGAGCATTGCCCCTGGTGGTGCGCACATCCCATATGGGTGCAGATGTGTGAGCAGTGGAGAGCTGAGAGCTGGGTCAAGAGACGTAAGACTGCCGCCTCGAACAGATCCTCAGGTGTATCTGAAGGCGAAAAGGCAAAAGGCACGTACAAGGGCGGCAGTATATCTCAGCTGCAACATATTACTGCTAGGGTACGTATGTATAACAAGCTTATTGGCTTAGTTATTTGTCTTTATGTTTACAGTCATGTTTTGTAGCTAAAATATCATATGTTTATATATTAATATGAGAACATGAACTGTAGGAGTCTGAGTCTCAAGGTCAACCTATCAATTGGTTAGATGTGTATGTGGCCACCCGTGATGGTCTGCCTGATGCTGTTCAGATAGCGGTAATAAGTTAACTTTAAATATATTATAGTCATGTTTTTTAGCATTTCGTATTTATTTTTAACTATTTATTTGTTGACCTTCTGACAGGACACTTATAAGGGCTTAATGAACGAGCGCTATCCTGAAGGCACCCCGCGTCCGGCGATTGATCAAGAATTGTGGGAGAGGGCGTCCGTCGTGAAGAAAAATTATGTTAAAGGTCAAGGACAAAGACGACGCCCGACCATCAGTGGCACAGGCAGCTCTGCTACCCAGTCTACACAGTCTACACAGTCATCAGGTCATCCAGCCTATTATACTCCTGCTGACTGTGTGAGAGCGATCTGTCAAAATCGTGATCTTCTTCTTATACTGGGCGGGGAATATAACTAGGAGGGGAGAGATGAGTAAATCCTTCGCTAGTATGTCCTACCTAAGCTTATATGTTGGTCAGTCATAATATCGGGATATTATGTGATATGTTAATTTGTTAAATTAACCCTTGTTTTGAAGCTGTATTCTAGAATGATATTTGAATTACAGGAGATGAACAATGGGAAAATTATGATGACAGGGAAGATGGAATTTGAAATGAAAGGAAGGTATTCTCAACTCTTTGAAATACCAGGTACGTAAATTTCGAGGACGAAATTTCATAAGGAGGGGAGATTGTAAGACCCCAAATTTTATGAAATAAAAGTATTCAACTTTTATTATAGTTACAATTCAGTAAATGGTTAAATTGATAAAAAGTTAAAGTTAAGGGTGATATATGAATTTTTTTCAAAAATACGCAAGTGGTTATAAAATATTCATTGTTGTCGGGGAATATTCGTTTGGTCGTAGAATATTCTTTCTATCGGGGAATATTCGTACGACGACGCAGCCATTTGTGGGCCCATAACAGAATAACTGTCGGATGCAGAAAACGACAAATTTGAGTTTTTATATAAACGGCGTAATTATTACCGTTAACACTGTTGGAATACCTGGTGGTTAAAATACAGTAATACGCGTAGTTACACAGTAGCACACGGTATTGCACAGTATTTTTTTGAATTATTGATTCTTACGTAAGGAGGCACCACTGAATAATTGTCACAGTAATTACTGTTCAGTATTTTATTTTATTGATTCAATAATTGCTGCGTTGATATTTTATATTATTGTTGTTTCAATAATTGTTGCTGCACAGTATTTTTCATTATCAGATTAATAATTCATATGATTTAAATAATATTATTAGATAGCATTATTGACAATGTCTAGAGAGTTTTGTCCAAGGAGAGGGTTGGTCATCTAATTGCGCGCTAGTAAAGAGAAATCCTTATTGGAAAGTCCCCTCTTTCCTGGGAACGGCCTGGTTGTCATAATTGTGACTCTGTAATATTATTTGTGAATAATTAATTATTGATTCATATGATAAGAAAATATTTATTTTATGTAGATATAAATGAGGGATATATTTTTGTGGTTAAAAATGAAGGAGTTAATGTTGAGGTGTTTTATCTGTATTTTTATCGGAACGGAGGTATTGAAAATCAAATTAGGGTTTTTGAGATATATTGTAGGGGTTATAATTTTTAATCCGACCGCTGGATCATGGTAATTTTTGGATATGTTACACATATATAAGTTGAGTATATGTCCACAAATTTTGAACCGTTAAAAATGAACGTAAGATTTATTATGAATTTTACGAGATGACTGGTTCAAAAATTATTGAATTTCGGAGTTTATCATTTTGGTGGAAAATTCTAGAATTGGTGGGCCCCACTCTTGGTTGGTGAAGCAATGTGCTGAGATTTTTATTCAAATGTGGTGGATGAGAATAGTAGCAGGTAAAGCCATCAGGTTGCAGGTTAAGTCTGCTTCGGCGTGCTAACATTTTCCTATAAACAGAGGGCTAAGTTAGAATTGAAAATCACACTAGAAACATAAGATTTCTCTCTTTCTCTCTCTATATTATGAAGCATATTTTGTGAGTATTTAGATACTTGGTGAGTTGCTATTCATCAGTGCAAGTTTCCTTCAGCGTCATATTCGATATCCAGTTAGAAGTGCTGCTCTTTTGAGGTAAGGGATAGTAAGGGATAGTAAGGGATATTAAGGGATGCTATATTCTTCATAATGATGTTATTCTTTCAATATCATTATACTGAAATATTGGTATGAATTTTATTGTGGAAATTTTATCTTTTTGAGTCGAAATTGCTATTCACGTATACGACACTATTCATGTATATGGCACTATTTACGTATATGACATTATTTACGTATACTGTACAATGTATGAATACAGAGTACTATTCACGAGTTACTATTCATGAGTTACTATTCATGAGTTACTATTCACGAGTTACTATTCACGAGTACTATTTATGATAAAAATTGATTTCTTTTTCTGACCAAATTATAGTTGATTTATGAATATTACTCTTGAGATTAAAACTATATGTTGGTCATATTATTTTTATTATCATATATAACATTTTTATAACCCTAATGATGATATTTCTCTTTGACTTGAGTGTAAAGATGGGTAAATTTTTGGTATGATCATGACTATGGGTTCCCTTTGGCCAGTAGTGCAAAGTTGAATTGTTGACTGGTATGATCATGACTATTGAATTTATAATTGAATATCTTTAGCTTAAGTGCAAAGGTGAATTGATCAACATGGTTATAATTATTGTTTATATAAATTCTAAAATGATTATATATTTCTTTGATATATTAATATATTTGGCCTGTATTGCAAATATGAATTGTTGATGAATATATTAGGCCTGTAGTGCAAATATGAACAGTTGTTGAATATTTTTGGCCTGTAGTGCAAAGATAAACTGGTGATGAATATCTTTGGCCCATAGTGCAAAGATGACCTGTGGTTGAATATCTTTGGCCAGGAATATCTTTGGCCCGTAGTGCAAAGATGACATGTTGTTGAATATCTTTGGCCGTAGTGCAAAGATGAAGTTATTAGTATGATTATGAACAGGAAATGTGATTTGGTGTAACCATGATCTTTGATATTTCACGTGATTGTGGACAAGAATTTTTGATTTATGTTACAGGGATAAAACATTGTTGGTGGACTTTTAACATGGAGAAGATAATAGATTTTATAGTCTATTTGACTCTTCTAATGGATTGCTCGTTCCGCTGCAACTATGGTTGAAAAATTTTATCATCTACCATATGTTCTATATCTCTGATTTATTACTGTTGAAGGCTATTGATAATTTATTTATCTTTAGTCATGATATTCTTTACTGAGCTAGTTGTGCTCACCCATCTGTTTCAAAATTCCTTTCAGGTAATACGAGTGTAGCTGGGTCGAGCGGGGGTAACAGGGGAATAGAACGGTGGCCATCATTTAGTAGTTATATTTGATGAATCCAATAGGGTGAGACGAACCCAATGTTGGAAGGGTGTTTTGCCACTATCATACAAGATGTCTAATGTCATACAACCTCGTGTCATTATAAGACAGGATTGTGCTCATCCACTTGCTGAGTATATCTACGAGCACTACCTATATAATCTTGGTGTTTGTTTGAAGTATAATTCGCGATTAAAGATAGTGGAGATAATGATAAGTTAAGAGAAGACTCACCATTGGGAAGAATATGATAGTAATCTTCTCATTTTTCTTTGGGGTCTATTGGGTCAACCAAGGATAATTCTGTGGCCATATGATATCTATCATAACCTAGACGCATGGCCTCCCATGTACGAAGGTTTCCTTGAGCACTTCCCAAAGATTCTAATTTCTAAAATAGTTTTTGACTATACCTTTATGTAAGGTGTCATTGTGACGTGCTGTCTACGGTTGGGACATGTGTCACATTTGGTATATATTTGTATCCAAACTTACAGCATATGTGTTGTTGTATTTTGCACGACAATTGTTGTAGTAAAGTTATAGTTGTTTTCTGTACCATGTATTTGGTGACTCAGAATAGGTTGGATGGAATGGACCTGTTTTGGGGTCGTTACAGGTAGCCGGTGCTGCGGCGCGGCGCACCAGACACAGAAATGGTAGTTCGCGAAAAATCGCAGAACATGCCAATTTCTCCCAATTTCTTATTTTCTACTCGAAATTAGACATACCCACATGTTATAGTTCATGTATAAACACAACCCAACATTTATATACTGACATTAACAATTTTAAACACTTAATAACAGATTTAAAACATAAAATTTTCCTTTGTTCTTGATGTTCTTGAAGTTTTTAACATAAAATCCTAAAATTCAACGCCACGGATTCATTATAAAGCCAAATCCGTTCATTTAAAGTTTGGTCTCTTCATATTAACATGCACAATAATATACGAGTGTAAAATCTACGAAAACATTTATGTTTGACATACTAAAATCACGTATAAGCCCATATGGCCAAAAACCCAAACTCTGTATATTTTTGAAATAGCAAGTCATTAGATTACGAAACTTAGGATATGAAATCATGTAATATATATATAAAACATGTTATACTACTCGTATTATTTCGTATATCCTTATAACAACACCAATTCCCAATTCACAGAGATTAACAGAAGTTTTGAAAGCCATTTTCTAGAAAACTCAATTACGTAAAGTAGGAATTGGGAAGGAGAATTACCCAGAGTATAACTAATGGAAGAGATGATCAGTGGTGATTCTTTCACAAGTAATTGATAATTATACACTCAAACTTTCTCTCAGACTTCTCAAACTCTCTAATTCTCTCCCTCTCTGATTTGCAGACTTAGAAATAATAAGGAATGAGAAGAAGACGTCGTAATAAAAGACTGGCGCATTGTGGTCAGTTAACCCAGTCATGGGTAACTGATCCCAACTCCCAATAAGACCTTGTTTGGCTAGTTAAATAAATTACAAAACCATTTAATTTAATAAAACCTTTACCATATAGTTTAAATCATGTCACACCCACTTGTACAATAATTCATATATCTTATTTAATTTAATATAAATAAAATATAATAATTTCTCATAATTCCGCATAGTCACATAATTAAATATCTCATTAATATATCTTATTTAATTTAATATAAATAAAATATAATAATTTCTCATAATTTTGCATAGTCACATAATTAAATATCTCATTAATAAATAATGACAATTTATTAAATCTCTAATTAATAATTACATTAATTAAATAACATCATGCTTAATTAAATATTTCATTTAATTTAATAAGCTCACATAGTCATATACTTGAATAATAAAATTTCTCTACATTAATTTAATAAATGTAACACATATAATTAAATTAATCTACCACAATTGCATCAATTAATTATTTAATCCAATAATTAAATCATCGAAAAATATTTATTTAATTCAATAAATATTAAAATTAATTTACAAAAATCTCGTTTGTCACATCTTTCACCCCTTAAAAGGATTCTGTCCCCAGAATCAACGACTCAATAAATTCAATAAAATTTGACCCGTTACATTCTCCCCCCTTACAAAGATTCTGTCCCCAGAATCGCATACACATATTTAAGTAAATAAATGAGGGTAATTCTTCATCATATTCTCTTCAAGTTCCCACGTAGCTTCTTCAGCGTTGTGGTTCCTCCAAATTACCTTAACAGAAGGTATAACTTTATTTCTGAGAACTTGTTCTTTTCGGTTGACAATTTGGACAGGAACATAGAAGACGTTATGGATATTCTCGAGTGCTGGAGGTAATGCTACCTCATACGCAACTTCTCCGATTCTTCTCAGTACTTCAAAGGGTCCAATGAATCTTGGGCTCAATTTCTCTTTCTTTCCGAACCTGATCTTCCCTTTCCAGGGAGAGACCTTCAAGAAAACATAACTACCTGATTCAAACTCGATAGTTTTACGATGTGGATCAGCGTATTTCTTCTGTCGGTCTTGAGCCGCTACTAGTCGTGCTCGGATTACTTTGACTATTTCTGCTGTCTGCTGTACCAATTCTGGTCCTAGCAATTATCTCTCCCTAACTTCATCCCCGTAAAGCGGAGTTCTGCACTTTCTGCCGTATAACGCTTCATAAGGCTGCATGCCAATACTAGCGTGGTAACTGTTGTTGTAGCCGAACTCTACTAATGGTAGGTGATCATCCCAATTTCCTTTAAAGTCCATCACACAGGCTCTTAGCATATCTTCTAATGTCTGAATCGTTCTCTCACTCTGTCCGTCTGTTTGAGGGTGGTAAGCTGTACTCATTCACAATTGCGTAAATGTTTCCAGAAATTTGATGTGAAGCGCGGATCCCTATCTGAAACAATTGATACTAGAACTCCGTGCCTCGAAACAATCTCTTTTACGTATAGCCTGGCCAACTGGTCTAAGTTGAATCTTATTTTGATTGGAAGGAAGTGTCTAGATTTTGTCAGTCGGTCAACGATAACCCATACTGCGTCGTAGCCTTTCTGAGTCGTCGGAAGGCCAACCACGAAATCCATTGTAATATGTTCCCATTTCCATTCTGGGATTTCTAACGGTTGAAGTAATCCACTTGGTCTCTGATGTTCTGCTTTTACTTTCTGACAGGTCAGACACTTGGCAACACATTTTACAATATCACGTTTTAAATTCGGCCACCAAAAATGTTGTCGAAGATCTTGGTACATTTTGGTACTACCAGGGTGAATTGAATATCGTAAACTATGAGCCTCGCTTAAAATATCCTCCTTAATCTCTTGTACTGGCGGTACCCAAATTCTACTCTCAAATCTCAGTATTCCTTCTTTATCCATCTTAAATCTCGGTTCGGTTCCTTTAGATATCTTCTTTGTCACCTTTTTGCATTCATCATCCTGAAGCTGAGCCTCCTTCACTTTATCTAGTAAAGTTGTACCAGATTGCATCTGAAATAGCTTCTCATCAATCTCTATTGGATACTTCACTTCCAACTCCAGTTTCTCCATTTCTATGATTAGCTCCTCCTGAGCAGTCAACATCATCAATTTCTCACCACCCTTTCTACTTAAGGCGTCGGCAACTACATTCGCTTTACCCAGATGGTATAAAATCTCACAGTCGTAATCCTTAATTAATTCTAACCATCTTCTTTGACGCATATTCAAATCCTTCTGTGTGAAAATATATTTCGGACTCTTGTGGTCCGTATATATCTCACACTTCTCCCCGTAGAGATAGTGCCTCCAAATTTTTAAAGCAAAAACAACTGCAGCTAACTCCAAATCATGGGTCGGGTATCCCTTCTCGTAATCCTTCAACTGTCGTGATGCATACGCGATGACTTTACCGTTTTGCATTAGCACACAGCCAAGTCCTTTATGCAACGCATCACTAAAAATAATAAAATTGCTTGTATCATCCGGAAGAGATAACACAGGTGCCGCACTCAACCTCTTCTTTAATTCTTGAAAGCTCTCCTCACACTTCTCCGTCCAAACAAATTTCACAGCTTTTCGAGTTAAATTCGTTAACGGAGTTGCGATCTTGGAAAAATCTTGAATGAATCTTCTATAATATCCCACCAATCCAAGAAAACTTCTTACTTCTGACGGCGTTCTCGGCTGATCCCAGTTAATCACGGCTTCTACTTTGGATGGATCTATCGTAATTCCGTTTTTATCGATCACGTGACCAAGAAATTGTACTCGCTCGATCCAGAATTTGCATTTCGAAAATTTAGAGTACAACTTCTCCATTCTCAATACATCCAACGTTAACCTCAAATGTTCTTCGTGTTCTTCTTTGGTTTTGGAATATACCAGAATGTCGTCTATAAATACTACCACGAATTTATCCAAAAACGGCTTAAACACACCATTCATTAGTCCCATAAATGCTGCAGGAGCATTCGTTAGACCAAACGGCATTACTAAAAATTCGTAGTGACCGTATCGCGTTCTGAACGCTGTCTTCGGTACATCCTCTGGCCTCACCTTCAGTTGGTGATAACCACTCCTCAGGTCTATCTTGGAAAAGTATCTTGCTCCCTTTAATTGATCAAACAGATCGTCGATTCTTGGTAATTGATATCTATTCTTAATCGTGACCTTGTTTAGTTCTCTGTAGTCAATGCAGAGCCGCATCGATCCGTCCTTCTTTTTCACAAACAACACCAGCGCTCCCCACGGCGATACGCTCGGTTGAATGTACTCTTTGTCCAACAATTCTTGTAGTTGGACCATCAGTTCTTTCATCTCTACTGGTGCCATTCGGTATGGTGCCTTCGATATTGGAGCGGTTCTTGGCGCCAAATCGATCACGAAATCAAACTCTCTATCTGGTGGAAGTCCTGGCAAATGGTCTGGAAATACATCGACGAAGTCCCTTACAATCGGTATCTCTTCTACCTTCGAATTCTCTTTTCGACTGTCGACTATGTAAGCTAGATATCCTACACAGCCTTGTCTTAACAACCTCCTGGCCTGCATCATCGTCAAACAACTCGCTTGTCTAGGCTACTTGCTACCATAAAACACAACCTTTGACGGAGTCATAAGGTTAATACGCTTCTTCTGGCAGTCAATTACCGCCCCACAATTGGATAACCAATCCATACCCAAAATAACGTCAAATTCCCCAAGCTGAATAGGGATAAGATCTACGTTCATGATATTACCCTTAATATTCACCCTACAGTTCTTAAACACGTACTTAACAGGAATTATCTCTCTATTCGCAATTTCTATATTCATGGGATATTCCAACTCATCCATAAGCAAATCTAAACTATTAGCAAAGTCTTCGGATATAAAGGAACAAGTAACACCCGAATCAAATAAAATATAAGCATTAATTTCATTGATCAGAATGATACCTGACACCATATCACGAGACTGGATGGCGTCCTGCACTGTCATATTGAAAGTTCTGGCGGTCGGTCGGTTTGTTGCAGGTGGTCCGATGATGGTTAAGGTATTTTCACTGCTATTTCCACGGTTACCTCCTTGCACTGCTCCTCCTGAACCCTTCTTGGGGTAGTCTCTTGCTAGATGATCTTTAGAACCACAGTTAAAACAAGCACCCTTCTTTGGGTTTGGACAGTTTGGTGCTATGTGGCCTTCCTAACCACAATTGTTGCATACTCGCTTCCCTTTCATGCAAACTCCCAGATGAGCTTTTCCGCAGTTTGAGCACGCTTCAATTTTCTTCTTCTGCCCTCCTTGTTGACTTCCAGCTGACGAGTTATCTGTCCACTTTCTCTTCTGATTATGACTACCCCCAGTGTTACTCCCGCCAGTCTTGTTATTTCCTTCACCTTCACTCTTCTTCTTCTTCTGTTCTTGATTGTACTTGGTCACTGCATTGCTTCCACCTTCAGCGAGGATGGCCTTTTCCAGTACTCCGGCAAATGTGTTTATCTGAAACATTGACACCTTACTATAAACCCAAGGCTTTAGTCCTTGTTCAAATCTTCTGGCCTTTCTTTCGTCAGTGTGTACTTGGTACGGGACAAACCTTGCTAACTCATCGAATTTAGCCGCGTAATCAGATACGCTCATGTTTCCCTGCTTCAGTTCCAGAAATTGAATCTCCATCTGATTCTGTGAACTAGTTGGGAAGTACATTTCGAAAAATATTTCATTAAATCTCTCCCACGTAATTACACCTTCACCTCCTCGCACTTAGTTTGCTTGCCACCAGTAGCTAGCCTCAGACTTCAACATAAACGTTGCGAAAGCGGTCTTCTGGTCTTCTCAAACCCTAGCAACATCGAATACTTTCTCCATTTCCATGACCCACATTTGAGCCTCGATTGGGTTCCTGGAACCTTTGAACTCTGGCGGTCCCACAGCCTTGAAGTCTTTAAACGTTGTGTTTGGTGGAGCTTGAGGTTGATTGTTCATTGCTCCCGTCAGTAAATTCACCAACTGCTGAACAGGATTAGCGTTGGCATTATTGTTATTATTGGTTGACTCTTCCTGAGCCGGTTGACGCTGTTGTCTTCTCTTTGGCGGCATTTTCTGTTAAATACACGCTTATTAGAACTTTATTTATTTCTCTAAATAATTAAGGCATTACTCAACAATTTAACATACTCATTTATCACATCATCTCAAACAACTTAATATATTTAATTCAACTCAAAGTTTTAACATCAAACTATAGAATAACTGCTATTTACATCAACTATTCTGGAATAAAGAATCCACATGATTTAAAATATTAACATATTCCTTCGTTCATAAACACATCGGAATTTACATATAAAAACTAATTAAGTCTTTCACATAATTAAACGGATTCTAATCCTGTCTATCAAGGTGCTGAATAGCCTTGCCACGCTCCTCATCCATGATACGAGACATCGTCCTGCGATCCAGCATATACGACGGAAGTCCTTCGAACTGGATGGGGTATCTCAAAACTCGTTCCTGAGCCTCATCCATTGCATGATTAAGTGTGGAGTATGTCTCTTCAAGCTTTGCCTTCTTTGCACGACTATCATCTTCTGCACGATCAGCTCGACGTGATTCTCTTACCCATCCTTCCTTTGCTATTTTCAGTCTTTCGGAGGTTTCCTTCAGTCCCTTCTTCAGCTTCTCTATCTCCTCGGTCTTATCTTCGGTTTGACCATTCTCATGGACCAAATCCCATTCTACATTTCCCAATCGTGAGTGAAGAGTCGAAATCTCCCTCTCCCTCTCCTCTAAAATAGACTGCTGATTCCTGAACCTCGTCCTGTAACTCAACGTTACGGTCGTATAACGTGTCATACATCTCCGCATCAACGGTGTACCGTGGTAACTCCTCTTCTTCCTCTTCCTCATCAAACTCCTCCTCAGGATCCTCCTCAGGATCAGTCTCGGGCTCATGCTCCTGACCAACAACGGTGATCAATGGAGATGACTCCCTCTGAACTAACTGTTTCCTAACAACATGTATGTCTCGGGGCTCCTCCTCTGTAGGTACTATAGGTAATCGGGATTCTTCCTCCCCAGCTTGACTAGCTTCTCCAACATTCGTCAACCTGACAACAAAATTTTAAGTTTTAGTTACTAAGTCGTACTAACGAGCACATAAATTAATAAATAAACACATAATGTATTTTATTATTTTCAATGAATTACCAAATATTCATTTCTTAAAACTCGATAAGAGTTTTCCTTTACTATCTTCTTTCTATAAAGTTACTACCTAAGGTTGTTCCCCCACCTAAGGTTCATAACCTACAGCTATGATACCAACCTATGACACCCCCAAATTCGGTACTTCCATTTTCACAGGATTTGATGTTCACGACACAAATATCATCTATCTATCTACCCATAATAATTGCAAACCATTCAATAAATAGAATTAAAAACCTCCATTTATAGGGTTACAACATCTGAATAGTAATACAATCCTAGGTTAAACTAACCTTAAACATCTGTGCGGAATCATAAACAAATAAGTTTTAAACAATAACATTAACTCAAGTCTTAAACAAATACATCGTCAAATAAAACAACAGGTCTTGTCACTTACTAACTTTGCCCTTGCCTTTACTAGTGGAAGGTTCATCAGTTCTTTCGTTCTTAACTGTAATGTTATTATTAAGCAAGAGTGAGCACAAATGCCCACAAGTATAAAAATAAAATAACAGTATAATAACATGCGAATAAATCAAAGACATCTGAAAAAAACTCAACTTTTGAATCAAGAATGAATAACAAGAATCAAAAGAATTCTAAGGGTCATAAGACCTCGAACTATGCCCTAGGTTAACAAGAGTTATACTTGAAACCTTTAACAGTCATAAGACTATGGACCTTCTTCTCGTACTTAGGGGGATCAGCCCTTAGTACCATACTGTGCACAATATCTTAATGCTAAAGCGTAAATAATCCCCTATACAGGGTTGTTCATCTCAGTTTGACATTCGAGTTCGCATCAAAGGAAGTTTGGTTTGGATAATTCATCAAGGGTTCTGAAATTTAGAACGCTCATCAACTATGGACTAGTTGAATCATTAAGGTTTCACTAGTCTAATAAGGTTCAACAATAATGATATTCAATTTGAATAATAATCTCAAGAAGTATACAATTGAACAATTATTGTATAACTAAATCATACTTTGAAAAGATAATTAATCTTTAATAAATCACTTGAACTTGAATAAAAGTAATGATAATTTACTCGAGATAAATAATAAGCTTGAACAATAATGACAAGTAGGGTTAGGAAACTTGCTCAAATTTAAGAGTTTAAGTTTAGGAAACTTGCCTCGTGCGTAGATTACACTTTAACTAAGCACGTTCTTTGAATTAAATCCTACATACCATTCATATACACAATACTAGTTAATTATAAATTAACTAATCAACATAAACTCATTCTCGTTGTCTACTTTAATTATCGACTATACTTAGTCAATTTATCTCATTATCACATAATTTGTACTTCATGAATAATAATCTATTTATGAATTCAATAATTTAAATCACATGTAATTATGTTATTTACATGTTTAAACACTATTTTTATCATCACATTATTCTTCTAACATGTTTACATGTTCATTACATCAATCCACTAACACTTGTTAGACTTTAATATTTAAAAATCTCATTTCTGAATTTTCTGGAGAGTGGCGCTGCGGCGCCACTGATACACGTGATCTACGCGCTGCGGCGCGGTGGCGCTGTGGCTAGACACTTGGTGCTGTGGCACCGTGGCGCTGCGGCGCGGGAAATGTACAGGTAGCCAGCGCTGCGGCACGGCGCACCAGACACAGAAATGGCAGTTCGCGAAAAATCACAGAACATGCCAATTTCTCCCAATTTCTTATTTTCTACTCGAAATTAGACATACCCACATGTTATAGTTCATGTATAAACACAACCTAACATTTATATACTGACATTAACAATTTTAAACACTTAATAGCAGATTTAAAACATAAAATTTTCCTCTGTTCTTGATGTTCTTGAAGTTTTTAACATAAATTCCTAAAATTCAACGCCACGGATTCGTTATAAAGCCAAATCCGTTCATTTAAAGTTTGGTCTCTTCATATTAACATGCACAATAATATACGAGTGTAAAATCTACGAAAACATTTATGTTTGACATACTAAAATCACGTATAAGGCCATAAGGCCAAAAACCCAAACTCTGTATATTTTTGAAATAGCAAGTCATCAGATTACGAAACTTAGGATATGGAATCATGTAATATATATATAAAACATGTTATACTACTCGTATTATTACATATATCCTTATAACAATACCAATTCCCAATTCACAGAGATTAATAGAAGTTTTGAAAGCCATTTTCTAGAAAACTCAATTACGTAAAGTAGGAATTGGGAAGGAGAATTACCCAGAGTATAACTAATGGAAGAGATGATCAGTGGTGATTCTTTCACAAGTAATTGATAATTATACACTCAAACTTTCTCTCAGACTTCTCAAACTCTCTAATTCTCTCCCTCTCTGATTTGCAGACTTAGAAATAATAAGGAATGAGAAGAAGACGTCGTAATAAAAGACTGACGCATTGTGGTCAGTTAACCCAGTCATGGGTAATTGATCCCAACTCCCAATAAGACCTTGTTTGGCTAGTTAAATAAATTACAAAACCATTTAATTTAATAAAACCTTTACCATATAGTTTAAATCATGTCACACCCACTTGTACAATAATTCATATATCTTATTTAATTTAATATAAATAAAATATAATAATTTCTCATAATTTTGCATAGTCACATAATTAAATATCTCATTAAAATATCTTATTTAATTTAATATAAATAAAATATAATAATTTTTCATAATTTCGCATAGTCACATAATTAAATATCTCATTAATAAATAATGATAATTTATTAAATCTCTAATTAATAATTACATTAATTAAATAACATCATGCTTAATTAAATATTTTATTTAATTTAATAAGCTCACATAGTCATATACTTGAATAATAAAATTTCTCTATATTAATTTAATAAATGTAACACATATAATTAAATTAATCTACCACAATTACATCAATTAATTATTTAATCCAATAATTAAATCATCGAAAAATATTTATTTAATTCAATAAATATTAAAATTAATTTACAAAAATATCGTTTGTCACATCTTTCACCCCTTAAAAGGATTCTGTCCCCAGAATCACGACTCAATAAATTCAATAAAATTTGACCCGTTACATTCTCCCTCCCTTACAAAGATTCTGTCCCCAGAATCGCATACACATATTTAAGTAAATAAATGAGGGTAATTCTTCATCATATTCTCTTTGAGTTTCCACGTAGCTTCTTCAGCGTTGTGGTTCCTCCAAATTACCTTAACAGAAGGTATAACTTTATTTCTGAGAATTTGTTCTTTTCGGTTGACAATTTGGACAGGAATTTCTTCGTAAGATAAGTCTTTCTAAAAATGTAGGGGTTCATATTCAATTACATGCTTGTAATCAGGCTTGTAGGGTCGCAACATAGAAACATGGAAGACGTTATGGATATTCTCGAGTGCTGGAGGTAAGGCTACCTCATACGCAACTTCTCCGATTCTTCTCAGTACTTCAAAGGGTCCAATGAATCTTGGGCTCAATTTTCCTTTCTTTCCGAACCTGATCTTCCCTTTCCAGGGAGAGACCTTCAAGAAAACATAACTACCTGATTCAAACTCGATAGTTTTACGATGTGGATCAGCGTATTTCTTCTGTCGGTCTTGAGCCGCTACTAGTCGTGCTCGGATTGCTTTGACTATTTCTGCTGTCTGCTGTACCAATTCTGGTCCTAGCAATTATCTCTCACCAACTTCATCCCAGTAAAGCGGAGTTCTGCACTTTCTGCCGTATAATGCTTCGTAAGGCGGCATGCTGATACTAGCGTGGTAACTGTTGTTGTAGCCGAACTCTACTAATGGAAGGTGATCATCCCAATTTTCTTTAAAGTCCATCACACAGGCTCTTAGCATATCTTCTAATGTCTGAATCGTTCTCTCACTCTGTCCGTCCAGCGGGGATGGTGACTCAAAAGGCTGTCCCAGAAAAGTCAAAGTCAGCGGTTCCTGGAAGAGCGTTTGTCGTGACTGGTCAAAGTGCAAGGAACCCAAACGAGGTGATCACGTGTAAGTTAATCATAAATTCTTGCGAAGTTTATACCTTACTAGATACCGGTGCTACCCATCATTTATCTCTCCTGCTTGTGCTCAACGTTTAAACTTGACTCCGGAGAAATTAGACTTTGACTTATCTGTGGAGACTCCATTAGGAGAAACTTTCATTACATCCACTATTTATAAATCTTGTTTGATCCAAGTTGGCACCATCACATTACCTGTTGACCTTATCTCTTTAAAGATACTTGTATTTGACGTGATTTTAGGGATTGATTGGTTAACTACTCATCATGCCAAAATTGATTGTTTTTGTAAAGTTGTTAGTTTTCATATTCCTAATCAACCTGTTATTCGAATTCAAGCAACTAAACCACTAAAATCAATCACTGTTATATCAAGCCATAAAGCCATTAGTTTATTAAAAAATGGATGTCAAGCTTTCTTAGCCCATGTTATGGATTTGAATAAAGACACGTCAGATTTGAATAATATTCCTATTGTTAGTGACTTTCCTGACGTATTTCCTGAAGAACTTTCCGGTCTACCCCCAGAACATGAAGTTGAATTCTTTATTGATCTTGAACCTGGTACAAAGCCCATTTCTAAAACCCCATATCGAATGGCTCCTATTGAACTTTAGGAGTTAAAGGTTCAACTACAGGAATTGTTGGACATCGGTTTCATTCGTCCTAGTACATCTCCTTGGGGTGCTCCTGTTTTATTCGTAAAGAAGAAAAATGGGACTATGCGACTTTATATTGACTACCGGGAATTGAATCATGTCACCATCAAGAATAGGTATCCGCTACCTCATATTGATGACCTGTTTGACCAGTTATAAAGTCCACAATTCTTCTCAAAGATCGATCTTCGTTCTGAGTATCATCAACTGAAGATTAGAACTAACGATATTCCAAAGACTGCCTTCAGAACTCGGTACGGGCATTATGAATTCTTAGTCATGTCTTTCGGATTGACTAATGCTCCTACGGCTTTCATGGATATGATGAACTGAGTATTCAAGGAATATTTTGATTAGTTCGTTGTTGTCTTTATTGATGACATCCTCATATATTTCAAAAGTCGTGAAGATCATGAGCACCATTTGAAGCTGGTACTCCAAAGACTTCGTGAAAACAAGCTATATGCCAAGTTAAAGAAATACGAGTTCTGGCTTGAAGAAGTAGCTTTCCATGGGCACGTGGTGTCAAAACATGGAGTATCTGTTGACCCGGTAAAGATTGAAGCAATACAAAGTTGGGAGCAACCTAAGTCGGTGACCGAAGTACGTAGCTTTCTGGGCTTAGATGGTTATTATCGGAGATTCGTGGAAGGGTTTTCTTGAATCTCTACTCTGTTAACTTAGTTAACTCGAAAGGATACAAAATTCGTATGGAGCGAGGAATGCGAGAAGAGTTTTCAAGAGCTTAAGAGGAGACTCATTTCGGCACCTGTTCTGACAATACCATCTGGTTCGGATGGATTTTTTATCTACAGCGATGCTTCGGGCAAAGGGTTAGGATGTGTTCTCATGCAACATGGGAAGGTCATAGCCTATGCCTCGCGACAACTCAAAGAATATGAGAGGAATTACCCTACTCATTATCTAGAGTTGGCAGCAGTCGTTTTCGCGCTAAAGATCTGGAGGCACTATCTATATGGGGAGAAAGCCTTAAATATTTCTTCACCCAAAAGGAACTCAACATGATGCAACGACGTTGGCTCGAGTTGTTGAAAGACTATGACCATACCATTCAATACCATCCTGAAAAAGCAAACGTGGTAGCTGACGCGTTGAGTAGAAGATCATATGCAGGAACGAGTACGATAATGTCAAGTATACGCATAGAACCAACTTTAATCGATAAAGTTAAGGTTACTCAAGCCACAGACCCAGAGCTGATGCGTATGAAGAAGAAAGTACAAGAAGGTGTTATTCCAGAAGCAAGAATCGATGAAGAAGAAATACTTCGAGTCCACTCCAGACTTTGTGTTCCAAACGACTCTGATTTGAAGTACAAGATCATAACGGAGGCACATAATACACCGTTTACAATTCAACCTGGAAGTACCAAAATGTGTCATGATCTTCGACATATATTTTGGTGGAACAATATGAAGAGAGAGATCGCGAAGTTTATCTCGAGCTGTTTAACTTGTCAACGTGTAAAGGCGGAGCATCAAGTGCCAAAGGGTCCATTGTAACCACTTGAGATTCCGAAATGGAAGTGGGAACACGTTACCATGGATTTTGTTACGGGTCTTCCCAAGGTTTCTCAAGGCGTAGATGTGATTTGGGTTATTGTTGATAGATTAACCAAGTCTGCTCATTTCTTGCCGATACGAGAGACTTATTCCCTTGAACGTCTTGCTCTTATGTACGTAAATGAGATTGTGAGGTTGCATGACATGCCAGTATCCATAGTTTCAGATCGTGACCCAAGATTTACTTCACGATTTTGGGTTAGCTTGCAAAAAGCTTTGGGCACGGATTTACGATTCAGTTCGGCATACCATCCTCAAACGGACGGACAATCAGAGAGGACTATTCAAACTTTTGAAGATATATTAAGACTCTGTGTCTTAGACTTCAAAGGGAGTTGGGATAAGTATTTACCATTTGTGGAGTTCTCTTACAACAACAGTTATCAAGCAAGTATAGGTGTGGCTCCATTCGAAGCATTATATAAACGAAAGTGTCGCTCTCTAATATGTTGGGATGAGGTGGGTGAAGCAACATTATTGGGACTAGAGTTGGTACGTATGACTACAAAAAAGATCCAAATAATTCGACAATGTACACAAACGACACAAGATCGACAAAAGAGTTATGCAGATCTTCATCGAAAGGACGTGGAATTTAGTATTGGGGATCATGTATTGTTGCCAGTTGCTCCATAGAAGGGAGTTACAAGATTTGAAAAGAGAGGAAAGCTCAATCCACGATTTATTGGTCCATATCAAATTCTTGACCGAGTAGGAAATGTGGCTTATAGACTCACGTTACCTCCAAGCATGTCTCGTGTTCATAATATTTTTCACATATCTGTGCTTCGTAAATATGTGAAAGACCAGAACCACATTATTGAGTTAGAACCAGACGAGATAGCTGAAGACTTAACGTATGAGGAGGTACCTGTCATGATCTTGGATAGAAAGGAGCATGTCCTACGCACAAAGGTCATACCACAAGTCAAAGTTTTGTGGAGGAACCATGCTATTGAGGAAATGACCTGGGAGTTGGAAACGGAAATGAAAGCGAGGTATCCTCATCTTTTCTAAACACCAGGTACGTACGTCAATTTCGAGGACGAAATTTCATAAGGAGGGAAGGTTGTAAGACCCCAACTTATTTTAAATGAAATTGAATTTCTCTATTTATTATTTTAAAATAGTAAGGGTTGAATTGATTAATGTGGTTAGTTATGGATAAATTACGCAAATAGTTCAAATAAGCAAGTGGTTATAAAATATTTATTATTGTTGGGGAATATTCGTTTGGTCGTGGAATATTCTTATTGTCGAGGAATATTCGTACGACGGCGCAGCCTTGTGTGGGCCCCATAACGGAAAGCGATTGGATGAAAAAATGACAAGTATAAGTTGTTTATAAATAACAGCGTAATTGTTACCGTTAATACTATTGGAATACCCGGTGGTTAAAACACAGTAATACGCGTTGTTACACAGTAGCACACGGTATTACACCAATTATTGATTCTTATGTAAGAAGTCACTACTCAATAATTGTTACAGTAATTACTGTTCAATATTTTGTTTTGTTGATTCAATAATTGTTGCATTGATATTTTATATTACTGTTATTCAATAATTGTCACTACACAATATTTTTTATTATCGGAGCAATAATTCATATTATCTGAATAATATTATTAGATAACATTATTGGCAATGTCTAAAAAGTTCTGTCTAAGGAGAGATTTGGTCATCTAATTGCGTGCCAGCAATCTTTATTGGAAAGCCCCCTCTTTCCTAGGAACGGCCTGGTTGTCAGTATTGTGATTCTGTAATATTATTTGTGAATAATTAATTATTGATTTATATGATAAGAAAAATATTCATTTTATGTGAATATAGATGGAGAAAATTTTAAAGTGACAATTGTTGAAAAATTGATATATTTTTTTTAGATAAAATAATTCATTTAAATATATTATTATATTTTAATAATATAATAATGATGATATTTTTGCAATAAATGTAGGATATATGAATATATGAGGAGGAAGAGTAATTTTGTTGTAAAAGTTATTTAAAACATGTTAAACATGTATGTGACCCCATTTCTTAACTGAAATTTGATTATAGCCTGTAAAATCGTCCGTTTGTGGATTTCAGTCAATTTTTGTTTGGAATTTGAAAAAACTTAAACTTACAAAGTTGTAGAGAATGAAATTTCCTATGAAAAAAATATAAGGTTTGAATTTTTCTGATAAAAGGCTATTTATTATGAATTATTGAAGTTCCGAAGTTCTAGAATAGTTGATTTTTGAAGTTTTAAATATTTTTTTAATAAAAACATTTTTTACACTTTAGTGGGCCCCACTTACACATGTTAATGGCTGAATTCAGATCTTCAAAAGTGGGAGTAGGAAAAATTTAATAAATAAAATTATTTTATTAAATTTTCTGCTTTGATGTTCTAAGTATTTTCCTATAAATAGGGTGCTTAGGTTAGAATTGAAAATCACACCAGAAACTAAAGTTTTCTCTCTCTATAATATCGAGCGTATTTTTGTGAGTATTTTGGTACTTTGAGAGTTGCTATACGGTGCAAGTTCCTTCAGCACTTTATCTAGTATTCCAGTCAGAAGTATTGTCTTTTTGGAGGTAAGGGATGTTATTTTTTTTTATATAAATGATATTATTTCTTTCAATATCATTATGCCAAAATATTGATCTGAATTTTTATCAAATTTGAAATTTTTTGTGTCAGAATTACTATTCACCTATACGACACTATTCACGTATACGACACTATTCACGAATACGGCACTATTCACAAAAAAAAAATTAAATCTTCGTTTTTGTCCAAGATATCTATTATTGATACTAGCTTTGATTGTATCCATGTTTTGATCATTCTTGAATTTTACTTCGCTATGATTATTTATGAAGTATTTTTGAACTCGGATTGTTTAAAGTACGAATCCTTAATATTTGTTCTTTATTTTCACTGTATTCGTTTTCTTTAAAAGATTTTTCATCATCCTCAGTCCTAAATGATGATATAACTGAATATCTTTGGCATGTAGTACAAAGATGAATGATTTTCTGATGAATATCTTTGGCCCGTAATGCAAAGATGAACATGTGTTTAGATGAATATGACCAACTGATGAATATCTTTGGCCTGTAGTGCAAAGATGAATATTTGATTCCAGATATATATATATTGATTGATGTTACAGGGATAAAATATCGATGATGGACTTTTAAATTCATAGATGATAGTAGATTTCATTCTCTACTTAACTCTTCTAATGAATTATTATTTCCGCTGCGAATATTGATTTAAAATTTGTTGTCTATTGTATTCTATTAGATTTTTCCCTATTGAAGACTAAAAATAATTTGTTCTATATTATCTTAGTCATAATATTCTTTACTGGGCTAGTTGAGCTCACCCTTTTCCTTTTTGTTCCATTTTTTTTTCTCAGGAGGCGAGAATGTAGCAAGTACTAGTCGGGGTATGGAATGATAGTTCTAGAAAGTTGTTTAGTAGTCCTCACCATTTTTGTAAAATAATGTATCAATAATTGTAATGAGGACTTATTTGAGTGTGGATATTATCTAGAAGATAATATTTGTATTTAAACTTACAGTTTAAGTGTTGTCGTATTTTGCATGACAATTGTATTAATAAAATAGTTGTTATTTTTGTACCATGTTTTGGCGACTTAGAATGGGTGATAAATGCCTGTTTTGGGGGCGTCACAATCAGTACGATACACGCCAAGCATGGAGCATGTATTTTGATGGAGCTGTTAATACGGAAGGTTCTGGAGCTGGAGCAGTTCTAGTATCTGATACGGGGGAGCAGTATCCCGTCGCCGTCAAATTGCAGTTTATCAACACCAACAACACAACTGAGTATAAAGGCTGTATCATGGGGCTAAAACTTGCCCATTCAATGGGTATCCGACGGTTAACTGTCTTTGGGGATTCAGAGTTGGTAATCAAACAATCCACCGGAATCTATCAAACCAAAGAGCTACGATTGCTGCCTTACCATCGACAAGATTTACAGATGGCTTCGGAGTTCGAAGAAATCTCCTTTCTACACATTCCTCGTAATAGGAATGACTTCACAGATGCGTTAGCAACTTTGGCCTCCTTGATTCACATACCTAACAAGGAACACATGCCAAGCGTCACACTTGCCCTACACAAGGTACCAGCCTATGGGAACTGTGTTGGAGAAGTATCGGATGAGCTACCTCCCATCCAACAACCTTGGTATCAACAGATCAAGGAGTATTTGCGAGATGGATCTACACCAGCTGAGGCGAGCCTAACTGAGCAAAGGCGGATTCATCGACTTGCTATGAAATTCTACCTGAGTGGAGATGCACTCTACAAGAGAGATGCAGGTCAGATGCCTGGATAAGGATCAAGCTCAGAGAATCATGGATGAGATCCATGGTGGACTCTGTGGCCCACACATGAGTGGTCCCCTCCTTGTTAAGATGGTCCTCAAGACAGGACATTACTGGTATGACCACGTCAAGAGATGTTATCAATGCCAAATTTATGGGAATGCTATTCACGCCCCTCCACGGGAGCTCCACAATATGAGTTCACCTTGGCCCTTCTCAATGTGGGGAATGGACGTGATCGGGCCCATCGAGCCTAAAGCCAGTAATGGACATTGCTTCATCTTCTCCATGATCGACTACTTTACCAAGTGGATACAAGTAGCCTCCTTCCCCAGGGTTACCAAAGAAGTCATCATTGCTTTCATCAAAAACAATGTCATTTGTCGATATGGACAACCAGAGATGATTGTGTCAGACAATGCTAAGAACCTCAACAACAAAATGATGGAGGAACTATGTAGTAAATTCCACATCAAACACCTTAACTCCGTCATCTACCGTCCAAAGATGAATGGTGCTGTTGAAGCCGCTAACAAAAATATCAAGAAGATTATGCAAAAGATGTCCGCCAATCACAAAGGATGGCCTGACTTATTGCCTCTTACGCTGTTAGCCTACAGAACATCAATGCGTACTTCAACTGGGGCAACCCCCTACGCATTAACCTATGGGATGGAGGCAATACTCCCCATAGAAGTAGAAATGGAATCCCTCAGAGTGTTGATGGACACTCAGCTGGATGAAGATCAATGGGTACAAGACAGGTATCACCAATTGTCTCTAATAGACGAAAGGCGAACCGCGGCTATCTTCCATGGTCAGTTATATCAACAAAGGATCACCAGATCCTACAACAGAAAAGTTCGGCTACGTCAGTTTAAATAACATGACTTGGTTTTAAAGAAGATCCTCGACAACCAAGATCAATCCAAGGGAAAATTTGCTCCTAGCTGGGAAGGCCCATTTATTGTCAAGGAAGTATTGACAGGATGTGCTCCTAGCTGGTGTTGGATCATCAGATCACTAATCATTCCGGTTCTTTAACCCTTTATCTCATACAACTCTTTTCCACACTTTGCCCCTCAGGGAGACACACTCTTCAAGCCAGCAGCCTGGCTTCAATGCGTTCTTACAACTTTGGTCATCCCACTATGGATTGAACCTCTCACGTCTACAATTTGGCTACCCAAACATGGGATCAAACTTCTCGTACATGCAGTTTATCCTCAACCTAGGATCAAACTTTCTCCTTCCCGCAGTCTATCTTGCACATGGGATTAAACTTTCTTCCCCACAGTTTGACCTGCACATGGGATTAATCTTTCTTCCCCGCAGTTTATTCTGCACATGGGATCGCGCTTTTCAACTCACCCTGAGGGGTGAACTACGTCGACCTGATCTCCTTGATACACGGGAGTACGTAGACAACCATATTCTATATGGCCCGCTCGCAATAAACAAAAAATAACAAAAACATTTCTACCCTTTTCTACAAAAAACAAAAGCCACAAAAACACTTCTACGACCTTCTTCATCAATAAAGCTTCTACACCCTTTCTGCCACAAACAGCGTTGAACCTCTTACACCAGGTTTGAACTACGCAGACCTGATCTCCTCTTCAACAGGAGTACGTAGGCAGCCATTTATGGTTCGGTCTAACCCCTTACCAAAACACAAATACTTATCAGCGGTACTGGGATCAAATTTCAATCCACCACATTTCATTGGCTTCAAACCAAAGGGATGGAATTACCTAACCTCTTCTTGCAAATAGGAGATTCGGCGACCATCTAAGCTGCGGTTGTACCTCAAAGAGCAACACCAATCCATAAGAGATGGAATTAACTAGGCTCCTCTTAAATAGGGGTACTGGTGACCATCTATGGTGCGGTCAATCTCAGAGAGGAATGCCACACTCCCTTCCACCTTTCCATACAGAAACCAGTCCTAAGATACCGAAAAATGGTAGAGATACACACAAATCCATTCTGAACTATCCAGAGACATCTCAATGTCCATCCAGCAAGGAGGAATTCAAAGTACATCAAGATCACAAGCCCTGAAGAAGCAGACAAATATCAAATAAGTATCAGAGCATATCTAAAAGGGAAGTGATCAAAAATATATTTCCCTGCTATATATAATGTTGTTTGATATACATAATGTAAACTGTACATAACAAAATGGCTACGCTAGTCTATACAGAAAAATAGAAGCCCATCTACAAATTGGTGTATATGCGAGCTAACAAGCCCAACATGACATCCCTCTCCGAAGAAGGAGGCAAAGCTGTGGTCTCCTATTCTAGGATATCCAAACGACCTAACAGATCTACAGCCATCTGCATGGTGACCATATGCTCATCAATATATGTGCTCATCTCTATGAGCATGCCAGTGGTAAGGGACCTTACTGCAGTACTATCTATGATGGCTACATCCCGGGAAGATATGACATTATCCCGCTCAACTATCACTGCATCTCTGGCTAATCTGGTCTCATCCCGCTCAATGATAGCTACATCTCTATGAGCTAATGCCTCATCCCTCTCTAACAGAGCTGCGTCTCTCCCACCAAAAGCTGTCAACATCAGGGCTCTATCCTGATCTCTCTCAAAGGTCATCAGATGAAGACTCTGCTCAAAGTACTGCGCTGAATGCTGAATCACGACAGTGCTAGTACTGGGAGAATCTAAAGGAGATGTTGGAAACCCAGTAGAATGCTCCTCCATGGTGCGAGAATCAATGTCCTCCATGGGCTCTCCACCATTTGAATCAATACTCGGCAATGTGGATAGTACCTCAACCGATGCAGTCTCTGTCTCCATCCATCCGGAATACTCTGCAGAACAACCTGGATGACTAATGGAGAAAGCAGCTATCTCACGCTGATCCCAACAAGCATACACACGCGATTGGTCCACTGCTGAAAGATAGCGAGAAGCTAAACGCTGGCCCAGCGCCCCCTCAAAAGGATGAAAATTCTAAAACTGGTCAAACTGCGACATCACGTCCAATGGATGGTAAGTAGTCATGCCCCTCAAACCAGCCAGAGGGATGTAATCCATGCCCGGAGCATGAGTAATAAAGCTGTAAGGTGAGCTGAGCCCTGAGCACGGTAATATACTAAACAGTTCTACAATGTCAGCTAAGAAAGCGAACCAAGATGCAGCATCTGTACACTCCGCCGGCTGAAATGAATATGACATTGCTATCTCATGGGTGAAGCAATACCCATGTCGTCTGAAAGTACCAATCGGTCTCAGATGTGACATCAACCACGCGTATAGCATGACCGAACTACCCGTAAATACTCCTGTCGGATATGTGCAGCAGTTTGTAGCTGTCCTCAATGTCTCAGCTATAATCATCGGTATGATGGTACGACCCTCCCTGAGAGCTCTTACTGCCATGATGACTCCTATGTCCAACTCATCCATATACAGTGTCATATAGACATATGACAGTACACACAATAGCAATACATCAACTCTGGCCAAACGCCAATAAGCCTCCGGTGTGGTGAAATCCCCGGAATGTCGTCTATAACTATCCATAGAGCCAAATCTGTCAAACAGAAAACGCTGGGATATAACGTGGCCAGATGTCAGCTCATCCTGCACCACCCTACGCCTCAATCCAGTGAGGGTCATGAACCGCCGACTCATGTCCCCCAAAGCCATATGCACGCAAGGTCTGTCCAGTGGCAGCATCGTCAACCGTAAATACTCTTCCAAAGTGGGAGTCAACTCCTAGATCCCAAACCAGAAAACCTGTCTCTTCGATATCCAGTGCTCCAGCATGCCCTCCACGAATCCTGGTGGAACCTGAAACATCAAAAGGGTCATAGTATGCTGCAACAGCTGATCTACGGTCACCCTATTTGATGGTGACATACTATCATACCACGATCTCATACCAGATGACACCAATGATGGTGGGGTATGATTAATGCGGCTGACTATCGAGGAAGACATCTGTGTGGGCCGTATCATAATACCATCCAGGGGTCAATGCTGAATATCTCTGGACATACATATATATGCATAACATGATACATGCATAACAGATAATAGATGACAATATGATATAGGGAATGGAAAACTGTACATACATTCCTAAGTATATCATCATCTAATACATCATCTCTGTGCAACTAAAAATACAGGGAAATGGGGCACAGATGCCCTACTACTAACAGAGGCCTATCAAAAGATATAGCGAGAATAGGGCACAGCCACCCAATAGCTAACAGAGGCCTATCAAAAGAGATAACGAGAATGCACATCAAAAGAAGACAATGGTGTCAATATCTATATCATCAATCCTGTCCACCTGATGTAACTCCTCCTGAGTCACTAGATCTCTATCAACAGGGATATCAGGCCTATACAAAGGAGGATCTACGCTGGCAAAACCAAATGGGTCATCTGAGGGGCCAGCGCCTGAGCTGGAAGGATCAAATGAATCTGCCTCTGCCGGATCTCTACCCAAATGCTGGATAAAGATATGTGCCTGGTCCAACTGCTAGGTCAAACTGTCAATCTGTGTCAGATGAGTCGGATCTCGGACACAAGCTAGCCAATCCGACATCATCACGAATCCTGGAACCATATCCCCCATGAACTGAGTGGCGCGGGTCTGGGCTCCAATAGTATGAGGTATCCACCAATGTTGAAATGCTTCCTGAGTGCAAGGACCCTCTGATAATGCAAAACTGTCAACCCTCAACAATGGGATATCAATGACGGGTGACTGCGACATAGGCCAATAACGCCTGGCAGGAGGCAAGATCGGTATATGGATCTCCCCTGTGGTGCTCCTAATAGCACACTCTCCTAAATAGAGCTCCCATCCTCCATCTGTGAAGAGAGGAACCCTACGGGTGGAAATCACGTACTCGACACTAGTCGGGTATCTATCCTCAAATCCAATGGCCAAATGCTCCCCAGAATATGGAGTCCATGTGATGACATCCGCTGTCAACAACTCCAACTGTAGGTGACAATGAGTGAAACCCTCAGTTACAGGGACCTCCGCCAGTATGAAATGATGCCATCGCCGTCCTCGTGGGTAGGTCTCTAATCCTAGTACACTCACTGGATGTAAACATGGGAGCCTATCATAGGCCCAAAACTGCCAACACAAAGGCAAACATCTGCTGTCAGTTAACACTCTTAACCAATACATGGTAAATGACAAGAGAAATACTTACCAGCAGAAATGGGTAAAATCCTAACCAAGCCTCGGTCAAGCCCTGTGAGCGCATACAAATGTCCCTGAGGAAATATGCAAAGGAGTAGGAGCCCCAATCATACTCTCCAATACGGTCCACATGACGTATGGAGCTGATCAAAGCGAACGACACCGTAGAAGAGTTATCTGCTATGAAGCAACCCCTAATGATCATTAAGAACAATCGCCGAAGAATGCGATCCCTGACTCTGACATTAGCTGGTATGGACTCGCTCAATAGCCCACTCATAGCATCTACACTCAAAGGACCTACACGGACAGTCCTGCCTTTGAGTGCCTCCGACGGAACTCCTAATAAGGATCTGACGAAAGTCGGGGTAATATCAGCCGTGCAAGGCACTGACTCCCCTCTAAACTCCACACCTGTGATAAACCGCCAATCCATCGGCGTCATCATCACCTCACAGTCCAGTAAATGGAATGACTGAGTCTGGTGAAACCACCGCTCAGACAATGCCCTGAGGTAACCCCAGGGACAACGACGGGGAAGGATAGAAAAGAATGCTCCAAATCCCTAGTCATGCACAATCACTCTATAGTCAGGATGAAGCGCCTGGTACATGGAGTGAATACTGAACCAGTTCCCTCGAGGCTGCGTAAAGCCGGGAACCTGCAAGATGTAGATCAACATCAGAAACCCTTACTCCTCATCAATAGGAAAGAAGGAAGATTAAGATCTACGACAGAAGTGGTCCTGCGGGAACTACTCGGCTGATTCAGATCCATAATATCTGGACAACAAGTCTCCAAATCACCTCAGATAGGGTCTGGTATTTTCTAACCTGGAGCTTTTTAAAATGCATTCAATGACTACATGCGTGCATGCATTATTTTAACATATATCCACAGTAGAGTTAAAAATGTATGACTAACACAATTCCTACATTTTAGGAAAATTTTGTCATAGTATCCTCTATAAATAGGACTATCCACATGCACATAGGCATGACTAGGTGGTCAGTCAGTAGCACACCTGCCCACAGTCACATAAATCCTATTTGCATCCAAAAATCACAATCATCAACACATAAGGTTAACCTCAATACTAGGAGTACTTTGCCTTCTTACCTTATGCTCAAATGTCCTCAAATAGGATAAAAATAGCAGAAAAAGGTGCCAAGTTGACTGTTTCAAAAGTCAAATTTTTTCACATCATTATGTTCAGCATGGTTTAATACTAACGTTTACTATGTTGAATATTTTTTATCAAGTCATTTGTGCATACATAATCACTACTATGTTTTTAGATGCATTTCATATGATAAGTCATTTTCCAACGGATAAAAACTGGAAAAAAGTACATGCATACGTTACCAGGACAGTACAGAAAACTTGTACAGTGATAGAATTTGCAGAAAAGCATCTGAACTCAGCAGATCTGAAGAAGAGCTCTCAGATTTCCTTCACGGCGCAAGTTGAAAATGACTTATGAAAGCAACCTGCTGGTCTTTAGTACCTACGGT
The DNA here is from genome assembly GCA_016801055.1 of Panax notoginseng. Lineage (NCBI taxonomy): Eukaryota > Viridiplantae > Streptophyta > Magnoliopsida > Apiales > Araliaceae > Panax > Panax notoginseng. The sequence continues at coordinate 44,218,483 of CM029012.1, forward strand.
TGGTCGCAAGTCCATCTACAGCTGTAGTAGGTGTACCTGTGGCACCCTTACGTGGATCCCACCCCTCCGACTCGGTCCAATTCGAGTTGTAAAGGAGTTCACACAAGCTGAAAAGGCCAAATCAGGGATAAAAATGCTACACGATTGAGCGGAATAGCCTGAAATCCTGGTTTTTCTGGGCCCGACTGTGGCTTTCATATCATTCATTGGTATTTGCCCAAATACAGGGTTTACTATACCGATGATCCAATTCATTGCATACCACATTCGGCAATAGCGTACAGAGGTCCAATGCCGTTAATTCAGGGTCGTCACCCTAATCTTTTCACAATGGATCCCTGGCGGGGGTTACCACGCAATCTCAAAAGGAGATCCCCGATGGACGTCACAACATAATATCAAAATAGGAGATCCCCGGCTGGGGTCACAACGCAATCTCAAAATAAAGAAATCCCCAGCGGGGGTTACAACGTATGTTCCGCTGATACCCACCTCAGCGATGATCCAACACATGTTTTCTGTTGATATACATGTCAGCGAAGGTCAAGCAACCTTGACGACAGTTCAGTCATTGGCAAGTAAACCCAATGCTTCATCAGAAGCCATTCGATGATTGCATCAGTTGATACACACATCAACAAAGTCCAAGCAGCCTTGGCATTTATCTCTAGCAGGGAGTTCATCTGTTGATACACACATCAGTGAGGATCAAATGTATCCCTGACGGGGTTTACAACTCGTGGTCAACCGTTGTTTCACACGTCAACGAAGGTCAGGCAGCCCTGACAACATCTGCTGTTGGCAGTAAATCCAACAGAACATTGATAGGTCCTGACGATACAAACCAGGGAAGATCAACATCATCGGGGAGGATCGATGATGGAACATGTTATGAACATGTTATACACATCCTCAAACAGACAAAGTTTTATCCCCACAGATCTCTTGTACACGAGAGGCACATCTTTGGAGTAAAGTCTGCATCCAGGATTAAGGACTTTGGTGATAGCCCCAACGTCAACATCCTGATAGGTTTGGATCACACATCCAAACTTGCCGTCATTACCATCACAGGGGGCCGACAATCATCCCCAGTATGTTGGAAAACAATGCATATGCATCATACACTTGCATCATATTGCTCCATATTGCATCATATCTATCTTGTTGCATTTCTTGTGTCTAGGATTCTTTATCCTACTCATGCATCGCATTGCATGAATATGATAAAGAGGGGCATCTGTAGACAATCAGATGCCCGGATTGCAATTCTGAAAGTTTGAGCGGACATCACGTTGCATGCGTGCACGTACTTCGAGACGACAGGACCCGCAAAGCCTGGGGCACCCCGGACAGCCTCTGGTACACCTGCGGCTCACCCTCTATAAATAGAGGACTTAGGGTGGCCATTTTGTAAGAGAAAACAGCGAGGAAGCCTTGCCCAATTTGCTCTGTACACACCCCAAACTAAGTGCTTTCTCATTTTAAACACTTGTGAGCTCACATATAGCTACTTCTGTATTGGTGGAAGCCAGTGTTTATCTACTTTAAAGATATAGAAGTCTTATTTGGCAACCCACTATAAGCCTTCTCACACACTTTAAAGCCTTTCTCTTCATCTTTGCACACATTGTTCTTCATATTGAGAGTCATGTTGCGTGTGTATGCCCGGACTTCGGTCCGTGGTTTATTTTCAGTTTATATATATATATATATATATATATATATATATATATATATATATGGACCTTTTTAGCTGTAAGCAGCTTGTAAATTTATCTGTGATGTTTGAATTTCCTCAGATGGTTTTCATACCCACGAGGAATTCAGCACCTTTTGTATATTATTTTCATACAAATGCCTTGTATCTGTAAAACAAAATCAATCCAGCCGAATACAGAATAAAATGGGAGTGTAAAAGGTCTAAATCGCTGTAACGACCCTAAAAAAGGTCCAATCCATCCAACCCATTCTGAGTCGCCAAATACATGGTACAGAAAATAACTACAACTTTATTATTACAATTGTCGTGCAAAATACGTCAACACATATACTGTGAGTTTAAATACAAATATTGTCATCTAGACAGTATTCATACTCAACTAAGAACTCATTACACTTATTGATACACTATTTTACAAAATAGTGAGGACTACTAAAACAAATGTCTTGAACCATCATTCCACACCCCGACTAGTACTCGCTACATTCTCGCCTCCTGAGAAGAAAATGGAACAACAAGGAAAAGGGTGAGCTCAACTAGCCCAGTAAAGAATAATATGACTAAGATAATATACAACAAATTATCGTTAGTCTTCAACAGGGAAAAATCTAATAGAATACAATAGACAACAAGTTTTAAATCAATAACTGCAGCGGAAACAGCAAACCATTAGAAGAGTCAAGTAGAGAATGAGTTCTACTATCTTCTAAGATTTAAAAGTCCATCATCAATATTTTATCCCTGTAACAACAATCAATAACCATCTTTAATCAAATATTCATCTTTGCACTACAGGCCAAAGATATTCATTTGTATCACCAGTCGATCATGTTCATCTCAACACCTGTTCATCTTTGCACTACGGGCCAAAGATATTCATCAGAAATCATTAATCTTTGCACTACAGGCCAAAGATATTCAGTAACATCATCATTTAGGACTGAGGATGATGAAAAATATTTTAAAGAAAACGAATCCAGTGAAACAAAAGAATAAATATTAAGGATTCGTATTTCAGCTATTCCATGTCCAAAAATACCTCATAAATAATCATAGTGGAGTAAAATTCAAGAATGATCAAAACATGAATACAATCAAAGCTAGTATCCAGAATAGATATTTTGGACGAAAAGAAGAAAATTTCATTTTTCGGTGAATAGTAACTCGTGAATAGTAACTCGTGAATAGTAACTCATGAATAGTAACCCCGACATGAAAAGTTCCAAATTTGATAAAAAGTTCAGATCAATACTTCGGCATAATGATATTGAAGAAAATAATATCATGTAAGAAGAAATAACATCTCTTACCTCGGAAATACGGTACTTCTGACTGGAATACTAGATATAGCGCTGAAGGAAACTTGCACCGTATAGCAACACTCAAGATATCAAAATACTCACAAGAATACACTCGATAATATAGAGAGAGAAATAGAGAGAAAACTTCAGTTTCTAGTGTGATTTTCAATTCTAACCTAAGCACCCTATTTATAGAAAAATGCTTAGAACACCAAAGCAGAAAATTTAATAAAATAATAATATATTTATATAATTGTCAAGCCCACCTCTTGAATCTGAATTTCAGCAATTCACACATGCTAACCTTCTAGAAAAAGTAAGAAAAAACGTTTTTCTCAAAATAATTAACTTAAATTCCCAAAAATCAATTATTTCGGAACTTCAGAACTTCAATAATTCATAATAAATAGCTCTTTTATCAGAAAATTCGAATCTCGCGAGTTTGTATAGGAAATTCAATTCTCTACAACTTTACAGAAGAAAGTTTTTTCAAATTCCAAACAAAAATTGACCGAAATCCACAAACGGGCGATTTACAGTCAATAATAAATTTTCGGTCAAAAATTTTGTCCACCAACACACAAAACACGTGTTAATCATTTAATGCCACAAAAATACTCTTCCTCCTCATATACTCATATATCCTACATTCATTGTAAAAATATCATCATCAATATATTATTAAAATAATATATTTAAATGAATTATTTTATCAGAAAAAGATAAAATATTAATTTTCAACAATTGTCATATTAAAAATTTTCTCCATCTATATCCACATAAAATCAATATTTTCCTCATCATATAAATCAATAATTAGTTATACACAAATAATATTATAGAACCACAGTACTGGCAACCAGGCCGTTCCCAGGAAAGAGGGGGCTTTCCAATAAGGATCTCTCCTTACTGGCGCGCAATTAGATGACCAAACCTCTCCTTAGACAGAACTTTCTAGACATTGCCAATAATGTTATCTAATAATATTATTCAGATAATATGAATTATTGTTCCGATAGTAGAAAATACTGTGCAGTGACAACTATTAAAATAGCAGTAATATAAAATATCAACGCAGCAATTATTTAATCAATAAAATACAATATTGAACAGTAATTACTGTAACAATTATTGAGTAGTGTCTTCTTACGTAAGAATCAATAATTGGTGCAATATCGTGTGCTACTGTGCAACAACGTGTATTACTGTGCTTTAACCACCGGGTATTTCAACAGTATTAACGGTAACAACTACGCCGTTATTTATAAACAACTTGTTTTTGTCGTTTTCTTCATCCAATCTCTTTCCGTTATGGGGCCCACAAAAGACTGCGCCGTCGTACGAATATTCTTCGACAGTAAGAATATTCCACGACCAAACGAATATTCCCCGACAACAATGAATATTTTATAACCACTTGCTTATTTAAAATATTTGCGCATTTTACCCATAACTAACCACATTAATCAAGTCAACCCTTACTATTTCAAAATAATAAATAGAGGAAATTAAATTTCATTTATTAATAATTTGGGGTCTTACAACCTCCCCTCCTTATGAAATTTCGTCCTCGAAATTGACATACATACCTGGTGTTTCGAAAAGATGAGGATACCTCGTTTTCTTTTCCGTTTCCAACTCCCAGGTCATTTCTTCAATAGCATGGTTTCTCCACAAAACCTTAACTTGTGGTATAACCTTCGTGCGTAGGACATGCTCTTTCCTATCCAAGATCTTGACAGATACCTCTTCGTACGTTAAGTCTTCAGCTATCTCATTTGGTTCTAACTCAATAACGTGGTCCGGGTCGTCCACATATTTACGTAACATCGATACGTAAATAACGTTATGAACACGTGACATACTTAGCGTTAAGGCGAGTCTATAGGCCACAGTTCCTACTCGATCGAGGATTTCAAATAAATTGAAGGCTTGAGCTTTCTTCTCTTCATCGACTCTTACTTCTAGAATAACACATTCTTGCACCTTCTTCTTTATATTCATCAGCTCCAGGTCTGTAGCTTGAGTGGCTTTAACGTTATCGATTAAAGTCGATTTTACTCGTATATCATCACGTGGTTCCCTAGAGTCATTAACTCTATCTCTATCATTTATAAATTATACAAAATAGGTCTTTGTGTTCAACAATATCGCATTCGTACTCGCATACGATCAATGCGTCAGCTACCACGTTTACTTTTCTAGGATAGTATTGGATGGTGTGATCGAAATCTTTCAACAGCTCGAGCCAACGTCGGTGTCGCATGTTGAATTCTTGGAAGCTCTTCTCGCATTCCTCGTTCCATTCGAAGTTTGTATCTTTTCGAGTCAGCTGAGTTAACGGAGTAGCGATTCGAGAAATCCTTCCACGAATCTCCGATAGTAACCAGCTACGCCTAGAAAGCTACGTATTTCGATTACTGACTTAGGTTTGCTCTCAACTGTGTCTCATATCCCAATCTTGGATAGCACGTCACAATGACACCTATCAGTTTACTACCACACGAATATGGTATCCCCTACGGAGAGTCTGGCTTCAGTGCATTCCACAAATGAAGTCACCAGATAGAGGCTCGGGTACAAACTTCTACAGTTGGGTTTTTAACTCCTGAAGTTAAATAGGAGCCATTCGATATGAGATTTTAGAAGTGAGTTTTGTACCAGATTCAAAAATGATACAAAATTTAATATCACACGTAGGCCAAGATATTCTTCAGGAAATACGTCAGGGATTTACTAACATTAGAAATATCATTCAAATCTGACGTATTTTGTTCAAGTCCATAACATAGCTAAGAAAGCTTGACATCCGTTTTTCAATAAACGAATGACTTTACAGCTTGATATGAAAGAGTTTGACTTCAATGGTTTGGTTGCTTGAATTTGAATAACAGGTTGCTTAGGAATATGAAGACTAACAACCTTACGAAAGTAATCAATTTTGGCATGATGAGTAGTTAACCAATCAATTTCTAAAATCACATCAAAAGCAAGTATCTTTAAAGAGATAAGGTCAACAGGTAATGTGATGGTGCCAACTTGGATCAAACAGATTTATAAACAGTGGATGTAACGAAAGTTTCTCCTAACGGAGTTTCAACAGATAAGTCAAAGTCTAATTTCTCCAGAGTCAAGTTTAAACGTTGAACGCAAGCAAGAGATAAATGAATGGGTAGAACCGGTATCTAATAAGATATAGACTTCACAAAAATTTCTAATTAACTAACCTGTGCTAACTTCGTTCGGGTTCCTCGCACTCTGACCAGTCACGAAAAATGCTCTTCCAGGAACCGTTGACTTTGACTTTTCTGGGATAACTTTTTGAGTCACCACCCCCGTTGGACTTGGTTTCGCTACACTGCAATCTCGAGCGATATGTCCTTCCTTTCCACAATTATAACATACCTTAAACTGTTGTGGGCAGTTTGGGCTGATATGTCCTTCTTTTCCGCACTTATAGCATATGACCGGTGGTCGCTCTCCTCCCTTGGAACCAGTTGCTGCTGGTGCTGACGTCTTCGTATTATCATTGTTGAATCTCCTCTTTTTAAAATCTCCTTCCGACTCGCTTCTTCTATATTCATGGCCACGATTACCACCAGAGTGGTTGCCGTTCTTGTCCGTATTCTTCTTTCTCCACTGGTTATCGTTGTTCTGATGACTGCTGTCACCGGTATAATCCTGGTTGTGGTCCCTCGATTGACCATACTCGCTATCTCGCTCTAATAATTGAGCCCTATTGACAACATCTGAATAGAGAGAAAATTTATGAGAAATGAGATATTGACGTATACCGGGTTTCAAACCTCTCAGAAACATCCGCGTCATACGTTCCTCATTCTCTACCAAATGAGGTGCAAACCTGGACAACTCTGCAAACTTCGCCTCGTACTGGGACACCGTCATGTTATTCTGCTCCAGTCTAATAAACTCTACCTCCTTCATATGACGAATACTTTCAGGAAAGTACTTGTCATTGAATAGTTTCTGAAATGTCTCCCAAGACATGCTGAGTGCGGCTGGATGGGTAAGTTTCACAGACTTCCACCAGTAGTCTGCCTCGCCACGAAACATAAAGGTGGCGAATGGAACCTTCTGTTCTTCCGTGCATCCCAATACATCAAATATCTTGGTAATTTGCTTGACCCATGTCTTCGCCTTAATCGGATCTGGCTTTCCCCAGAATTCTAGTGGTCCCAACTCTTTGAACTGCTTGGCTGTGACAAGCCGCGCATTACTATCATTTCTACACGTATTTTGTACACGAGTCTCCCTCGTCTGATTTTGCATGAACTGCAAAAAACTTCTAAACATCTCATCGTTCATCGTCTGCTCAGTGGTGTTGTTCACAGGAGGAACATTGCCAGCCTGGGTACGTTTTACAAATTCCCACTAGTAATCTACCTCTTCACGCAACACAAAGGTGGCAAAGGGAACCTTTTACTCCTCGGAGCATCCCAAGACATCAAATATTTTGGTGATCTGCTTTAACTGGCTTTCCCAAAAACTCCGGCGGTCCTAGCTCCTTGAACTATTTAGCAGTGACCAACTGTGGGTTGCCATTGCTTCCACCTGCATTTTGAACAGGAGTCTCTCTCGCCTGATATTGCATGAATTGCATAAAGCCTCTGAACATCCCATTGTTCACCATTTCGTCGGTGTTATTGTTTACCTGAGGATTATTGTCTTTCTGTTAAACATTATCCTGGGTATTGATCGTTGGTGACTCAACGGTCTCATGTGCTTCATTGCTGATCTCAATATTTTCAAATGCCATTTTCAAACACTATCACAAAACAAGGGTTAATTGACATATCACATATTATCCCTATACTCTGATCGACCAATTAAATACCAAATAAACTTAGGTAGGTCATATTAGTGAAGGAATTCCCCGTCTCTCCCCTCCTAGTTCTTATCTCTCAACCAGGGGATCATATCCCTAAGCTTTGATACCAACTGTGACGACCCCAAAACAGGTATACATCACCCATTTTGAGTCGCCAAATACATGGTACATAAATCAAATACAAACTTAATTATACAACTGTCGTGTAACATACGACAAAACATAATCTAAGAGTTTGAATAAGAATATTGTCATCTAGACAATATCCAATCTCAATGGAGTCCTCATTACATTTATTGTCACATTATTTCATAGAATAGTGAGGACTACTAAAACAACCATCTGGACCGTTAATCTGTTCCCCGACTCGTCCCATCTATAATCTCATTTCCTAAAGAGAACAGTGAAAGAAAGGGTGAGCTCAACTAGCCCAGTAAGAAATATTATAACTAAGATAATGCAGAATAAATTATCCTTAGCCTTCAAGAGTATAACAACTGATAGAATATAATAGACAACAAGTTTTAGATCAACAACTGCAGCGGAATAAGCAATCCATTAGAAGAGTCAAGTAGAGCATAAAATCTACTATCTTCTATGATTTAAAAAGTTTTTCATCAACTTTATCGCTGAGACTCAGCTTAATAAATAAAATCGAATCATCCCTGCACCACGGTCACGGATATTCATGTAATCATCAATGGTCATGATTATACCGAATAATCCCTGGTCATAATCATACCAACAACTGTCCATCAATGAACTACAGGCCAATGAGGACTTTTATCACATCATTCGTTACATTACGGTCATGATTATACCGAATAATCCCTGGTCATAATCATACTAAGTCCATCTATGCACGTAAGCCAAATATGACTTTTATCACAATATAAGCATGAGGATGATGACAATGATATAATAATTCAATAAAACAAGTTCAAGGATAAATTTTAAAGATTTATAATTTAATTTATCCAGAAATCAATAACGTCCAAATTATCAACATGATACTACTTTGTGGAGTAAAATTCAAGAATGCTTAGAAGAATATTTTCATGAAAAGATATTGAATGAAGCGCAAATATCCAGGATATTCTACTAATTTCATGGAGTATAGAAGCCAAAATTTTAACCAACTAAGTACAATAGAATATATGAAACTGCAAATGAATTTTCGCCCGCTATGCGGTAATCCACTTAAACAGATCATTTCCACAATTTAACAAGGAATGAATACAAAGGATCATTCACCATACATGCGGTAATCCATATAGACAGGTTATTCCAACAGAATAATAAAGAACGAAATAACAGAAGAATTCATCATGCATGCGGTAGTCCGCGTAGACAGGTTATTCTAACAGAATAATAAAGAATGGAATAACAGAAGAATTCACCAGGCGTGCGATAGACCGCACAGACAGATTATTCGTGTCAGAGTACTATTCACGAGTTACTATTAATGAGTTACTATTCACGAGTTACTATTTACGAGGTACTATTCACCCGAAAAATATATTTCTTTTCGGTCAAAATCATTTTTGGGTATAATATTATTCTATGAGGAGATGTGCTAATTTTTCAGACCGTTGGTTGAAATTATAATAGTAAATTAATATGGATCGTTGATTTAAAGTTTTAATAGTAACTTGTCCCTTCAATTTTCCAAGAGTTATTTGTCCCTTCAGTTTTTCAAGAGTTATTTGTTCCTTCAATTTTTCAAGAGTTATTTGCCCCTTCGATATTTCAAGAGTTAATTGCCCCTTCGCAAATAGTAATTATCTCTTCAATATTACCAAGAGTCATTTTGACCCTTCGTTAAGACCAAGAGCCACTTTCAGTTTTTCTATAAATAGAAGCTCATTCCTTCATTATTTTTTACGAATTCACTGAAACTCTAGAGAGAGAAACTATGGAGAGAAAGAAGAAAAGTATTCTGCTACTTCACTTTTCTAATATCCAGTTTCTTCTAAGGTAAGGGGTATTATTCTTTCGTATTCATGAAGAGAATTATTTTCTTTCAATACTCGTAAGAGTTGTTATTCCATTCTTTATTATTATGTTAGAATAACCTGTCTATGAGAAGTACCGCATACATGGTGAAATTCTTCTGTTATTTCATTCTTTATTATTCTGTTGGAATAGCTTGTTTATGCGAAGTACCGCATACATGGTGAAATTCTTCTATTATTCCGTTCTTTATTATTCTGTCAGAATATCTTGTCTGTACTTTTACGCCGGACTTGGTTCCATTATTTATTATTCTGTCGGAATATCTTGTCTGTGCGTTTATGCCGGACCTGATTTCATTATTTATTATTCTGTCGGAATATCCTGTCTGTGCGTTACACATGACCTAGTTCTATTATTTATAATTCTGTTGGGAATAACCTGTCTGTGCAGTCTATCGCACGCTTGGTGAATCTTTCTGTTATTCCATTCTTTATTATTCTGTTGAAATAACCTGTGTAAGACCCCGAATTTTATGAAATAAAAGTATTCAATTTTTCTTATAGTTACTATTCAGTAAATGGTTAAATTGATAAATGTTATAGTTAAGGGCGATGTATGGATTTTTTTTCAAAATACACAAGTGGTTATAAAATATTCATTATTGTCGGGGAATATTCGTTTGGTCGTGAAATATTCTTTCTGTCGGGAAATATTCGTACGACGGCGCAGCCATTTGTGGGCCCCATAACAGAATAACTGGGGGATAAAGAAAACTATAAATTTGAGTTTTTACAAATAACGGTGTAGTTGTTACCGTTAACACTGTTGGAATACCCGGTGATTAAAATATAGTAATACGCGTTATTGTACAGTAGCACACGGTATTGCACAGTATTTTTGAAATTATTGATTCTTACGTAAGAAGGCACTACTCAATAATTGTTACAGTAATTACTGTTCAATATTTTATTTTATTGATTCAATAATTGTTACGTTGAAATTTTATATTATTATTGTTCAATAATTGTCACTGCACAGTATTTTCCATTATCAGATCAATAATTCATATTATTTGAATAATATTATTAGATAATATTATTGGTAATGTCTAGAAAGTTCTGCCTAAGGAGAGGTTTGGTCATCTAATTGCGCGCCAGTAAGGAGAAATTCTTATTGGAAAGCCCCCTCTTTCCCGGGAACGGCCTGGTTGTCATAAATGTGATTCTGTAATATTATTTGTGAATAATTAATTATTGATTCATATGATAAGGAAATATTTATTTTATGTGGATATAAATGAGGGATATATTTTTGTGGTTAAAAATGAAGGAGTTAATGTTGAGGTTTTTATCAGTATTTTTGTCGGAATGGAGGTATTAAAAAAAATCAAATCAGTATTTTTCAGATATATTGCGTGTGTTATAATTTTTAATCCGACCGTTGGATCGTTGTAATTTTTGGATATGTTATACATATATGAGTTGAGTATATGTCCACAAGTTTTGAACCGTTAAAAATGAAAGTATAATTTGTTATGAATTTTAAGAGGTGACTGATTCAGAAATTAGGTTTATAAATAATTTTGGTGGAAAATTCTAGAATTGAGTTGGCCCCACTTGTGGTTGGTGAAGAAATGTGCTGAATTTTATTTCAAATATGGTGGGTGGCAATAGTAGCAGGTAAAACTATCAGGTAGCAGGTCAAGTCTGCTTCGGCGTGCTAACATTTTCCTATAAATAGAAGGCTAAGTTAGAATTGAAAAACACACCAGAAACATAAGCTTTCTCTCTAGATTATTAAGTGTATTTTGTGAGTATTTAGATACTTGATGAGTTGATATTCATCAGTGCAAGTTTTCTTCAGCGTTATATCCGATATCCAGTCAGAAGTGCTGCTCTTTTGAGATAAGGGATAGTAAGGGATTTTAAGGGTTGTTATGATTTTCAGTTTCGTAATTTTTCTGAACTTCAGAAAATTTTGTAAAAATTTGAAATGATATTTTGATGAGTTTTATTGATTGTGTCCAAAAATGGTGATTTTTGGATGTATAGATTAAGAGTTATGAATTTTACGGGGAAAGACTATTTTAAAAGTAACCGCTTATAACTCCTTGTGATTAACTCCAAAATTGATAAAATTTTTATTGGAAGTATATCTATATAATATTAGTGTACTTTGTGAATTTCGAAATTTTTAGATAAAATTACAATTTATGATAAATGTCTAAATATTCGGCGGTTTTGGCCATATGAAAAATAGTAAATGAATTTTAAAAATTCTGAGAAAAATATGTGTTCAATATGAGACTATATTCTGATAAATCCCAGAAAAAAAATATTTTTGAAACTGATTTGGTATTTTTAATGAAAATAGACTAGTTATGAATAATTGAATTAAATATGTTATGTGAAGGAAGAAAATTGAAAAATATGATTTTATGGCTTGAGAATCATATATATGGTATAGGCGGATTTTTGATGAGGGTTTTGGTTATTGGTGATGAAATCTTATGAGTTTGGCATTTTATGATGATTAAATGCATTAATTAGTAAAGTGTAAACAATTAAAATAAATTGTTTATAAGTTTAAAGAAATGTTATTCTTTCAATATCATTATACTGAAATATTGATATGAATTTTATTGTGGAATTTCTACCTTTTTGAGTCGGGATTACTATTCATGAGTTACTATTCACGAGTTACTATTCACGAAAAAAAATTAGTTTCTTTTTCTGACCAAATTGTCGTTGATTTATGGTTGTTGCTCTTGAAAATAAATGCAGTTGTTGATAATATTATTTTTATTATCATATATAATATTTTTATAACCCTGATGTTGAATTTCTCTTTCACTTGAGTGTAAAGATGGGTAAATTATTGGTATGATCGTGACTGAGAAATATCTTTGGCCTGTAGTACAAAGATGAATTGTTAATTGGTATGATCATGACCATTGAATTTATAATTGAATATCTTTAGCTTAAGTGTAAAGGTGAATTGATTAACATGGTTATAATTATTGTTTATATAAATTCTAAAATGATTATATATTTCTTTGAGATATTAATATATTTGGCCTGTAGTGCAAATATGAACTGTTGATGAATATATTTGGCATGTAGTGCAAATATGAACTGTTGAGAAATATCTTTGGCCTGTAGTGCAAAGATGAATTGTTGATGAATATCTTTGGCCTGTAGTGCAAAGATGATCTGTGGTTGAATATCTTTGGCCGGTAGTGCAAAGATGACCTGTTGATGAATATCTTTGGCCTATAGTGCAAAGATGGTTTGTTGATGAATATCTTTGGCCCGTAGTGCAAAGATGAAATTGTTAGTATGATTATAAACAGGAACTGTGATTTGGTATAACCATGATCTTTGATGTTTCAGGTAAAGACATGCGATGAAAATTATCTTCGTTCTGGATGTGACGAGCAATTTAGAATCACAATTATGATTATGAGTTATTCATATAATTGTGGAAATGAACTGTTGATTGATGTTATAGGGATAAAACGTTGTTGGTGGAATTTTAATATGGAGAATATAATAGACTTTATGGTCTATTTGACTCTTCTAATGGATTGCTCGTTCTGCTGTAACTATGGTTGAAAAGTTTTATCATCTACCATATGTTCTAAATCTCTGATTTATTACTGATGAAGGCTATTGATAATTTAATTATCTTTAGTCATGATATTCTTTACTGAGCTAGTTGTGCTCACCCTTTTGCTTCACAATTCCTTTCAGGTAATACGAGTGTAGCTGGGTCGAGCGGGGGATAACAGGGGAATAGAACGGTGGTCTATAGCTGTTGAGGGTGAGGTGAACTCAACTTTGGAAGGGTGTTTTTGCCACTATCATATAAGATGTCTAATGACATACAACCTCGTGTTATCATAAGACAGGGTTGTGCTCATCCACTTGCTCAGTATATCTACGAACACTACCTATATAATCTTGGTGTTTGTTTGGAGTATAATTCTCAATTAGAGACAGTGGAGATAATGATAAGTCAAGAGAAGACTCACCATTGGGAAGAATATGATAGTAATCTTCTCGTTTTTCTTTGGGGTATATTGGGTCAACCAAGGATAATTCTGTGGCCATATGATATCTATCCCAACCTAGAAGCATGGCCTCCCATGTACAAGGGTTTCCGTGAGCACTTCCCAAATATTCTAATTTTTAAAACAGTCTTTTACTATACCTTTATGTAAGGTGCCACTGTGAGGTGCTGTCCACGGTTGGGACATATGTCACATTTGGTATATATTTGTATTCAAACTCACAACATATGTGTTGTTGTATTTTATACGACAATTGTTGTAATAAAGTTGTAGTTATTTTCTGTACCATGTATTTGGCGACTCAGAATGGGTTGGATGGAATGGACCTATTTTGGGGTCGTTACATTTTGGTATCAGAGCTTAAGGATATGATCTCTAGTGGAGATCGGGGAATAGAACTAGGAGGGGAGAGATAAATAACTCCTTCGCTAGTATGTCCTACCTAAGCTTATTTGTTGGTCAGTTATAATATCGGGATATTATGTGATATGTTAATTTGTTAAATTAACCCTTGTTTTGAAGCTGTATTCTAGAATGATATTTGAAATACAGGAGATGAGCAATGGAAAAATTATGATGACAGGGAAGATGAAATCTGAAATGAAAGGAAGGTATTCTCAACTCTTTGAAATACCAGGTACGTAAATTTCGAGGACGAAATTTCATAAGGAGGGGAGATTGTAAGACCCTGAATTTTATGAAATAAAAGTATTCTATTTTTCTTATAGTTACTATTCAGTAAATGCTTAAATTGATAAATGTTAAAGTTAAGGGTGATATATGATTTTTTTTTTCAAAATACACAAGTGGTTATAATATATTCATTATTGTCGGGGAATATTCGTTTGGTCGTGAAATATTCTTTCTGTCGGGGAATATTCGTACGACGACGCATCCATTTGTTGGCCCCATAACAGAATAACTATCGGATGAAGAAAACGACAAATTTGAGTTTTTACAAATAACGGCGTAGTTGTTACCGTTAACACTGTTAGAATACCCCGGTGGTTAAAATACAGTAATACGCGTTATTGCACAGTAGCACACGGTATTGCACAGTATTTTTGAAATTATTGATTCTTACGTAAGAAGACACTACTCAATAATTGTTACAGTAATTACTGTTCAATATTTTATTTTATTGATTCAATAATTGCTACGTTAAAATTTTATATTATTGTTGTTCATAATTATCACTGCACAGTATTTCCCATTATCAGATCAATAATTCATATTATTTGAATAATATTACTAGATAACATTATTGGCAATGTCTAGAAAGTTCTACCTAAGGAGAGGTTTGGTCATCTAATTGCGCGCCAGTAAAGAAAAATTCTTATTAGAAAGCCCCCTCTTTCTTGTGAATGGCCTTGTTGTCATAAATGTGATTCTGTAATATTATTTATGAATAATTAATTGTTGATTCATATGATAAGGAAATATTTATTTTATGTGGATATAAATGAGGGATATATTTTTGTGGTTAAAAATGAAGGAGTTAATGTTGAGGTTTTTATCAGTATTTTTGTCAGAATGGAGATATTAAAAAAAATCAAATCAGTATTTTTCAGATATATTGCGTGTGTTATAATTTTTAATCCGACCGTTGGATCGTTGTGATATTTGGATATGTTATACATATATGAGTTGAGTATATGTCCACAAATTTTGAACCGTTAAAAATGAATGTATATTTTGTTATGAATTTTAAGAGGTGACTGATTCGGAAATTAGGTTTATAAATGATTTTAGTAGAAAATTCTAGAATTGAGTGGGTCCTACTTGTGGTTGGTGAAGAAATGTGCTGAATTTTATTTCAAATGTGGTGGGTGGCAATAGTAGCAGGTAAAGCCATCAGGTAACAGGTCAAGTCTGCTTCGGCGTGCTAACATTTTCCTATAAATAGAAGGCTAAGTTAGAATTAAAAAACACACCAGAAACATAAGCTTTCTCTCTATATTATTAAGTGTATTTTGTGAGTATTTAGATACTTGATGAGTTGATATTCATCAGTGTAAGTTTCCTTCAGCGTTATATCCGATATCCAGTCAGAAGTGCTGCTCTTTTGAGGTAAGGGATAGTAAGGGATTTTAAGGGTTGTTATGATTTTCAGTTTCGTAATTTTTTTGAACTTCAGAAAATTTTGAAAAAAGTTGAAATGATATTTTGATGAGTTTTATTGATTGTGTCCAAAAATGGTGATTTTTGGATGTATAGATTAAGAGTTATGAATTTTACGGGGAAAGACTATTTTAAAAGTAACCACTTATAACTCCTTGTGGTTAACTCTAAAATTGATAAAATTTTTATTAGAAGTATATCTATATAATATTAGTGTACTTTGTGAATTTTGGAATTTTTGGATAAAAGTATAATTTATGATAAATGTCTAAATATTCGGCGGTTTTGGCCATATGAAAAATAGTAAATGAATTTTAAAAATTCTGAGAAAAATATATGTTAAATATGGGACTATATTCTGATAAATCCCAGAAAAAAATTGAATTAAATATGTTATGTGAAGGAAAAAATTGGAAAATATGATTTTATGGCTTGAGAATCATATATATGGTATATGCGGATTTTTGAAGAGGGTTTTGGTTATTGGTGATAAAATCTTATGAGTTTGGCATTTTATGATGATTAAATGCATTAATTAGTAAAGTGTAAACAATTAAAATAAATTGTTTATAAGTTTAAATAAATGTTAATCTTTCAATATCATTATACCGAAATATTGGTATGAATTTTATTGTGAAATTTCTACCTTTTTGAGTCGGGGTTACTATTCACGAGTTACTATTCACGAGTTACTATTCACGAAAAAAAATTAGTTTCTTTTTCTGACCAAATTGTCGTTGATTTATGATTGTTGCTCTTAAAAATAAATGCAGTTATTGATAATATTATTTTTATTATCATATATAATATTTTTATAACCCTAATGTTGAATTTCTCTTTCACTTGAGTGTAAAGATGAGTAAATTATTGGTATAATCGTGACTGAGGAATATCTTTGGCCTGTAGTGCAAAGATGAATTGTTAATTGGTATGATCATGACCATTGAATTTATAATTGAATATCTTTAGCTTAAGTGTAAAGGTGAATTGATTAACATGGTTATAATTATTGTTTATATAAATTCTAACATGATTATATATTTCTTTGAGATATTAATATATTTGGCCTGTAGTGCAAATATGAACTGTTGATGAATATATTTGGCATGTAGTGCAAATATGAACTGTTAAGGAATATCTTTGGCTAGTAGTGCAAAGATGAATTATTGATGAATATCTTTGGCCTGTAGTGCAAAGATGATCTGTGGTTGAATATCTTTGGCCGGTAGTGCAAAGATGACCTATTGATGAATATCTTTGGCCTGTAGTGCAAAGATGGTTTGTTGATGAATATCTTTAGCCCGTAGTGCAAAGATGAAATTGTTAATATGATTATAAATAGGAACTGTGATTTGGTATAACCATGATCTTTGATGTTTCGGGTAAATACATGCGATGAAAATTATCTTCGTTCTGGATGTGAAGAGGAATTTAGAAACACAATTATGATTATGAGTTATTCATATAATTGTGGAAATGAACTGTTGATTGATGTTACAGGGATAAAACATTGTTGGTGGACTTTTAATATGGAGAATATAATAGACTTTATGGTCTATTTGACTCTTCTAATGGATTGCTCGTTCCGCTGCAACTATGGTTGAAAAGTTTTATCATCTACCATATGTTCTAAATCTCTGATTTATTACTGATGAAGGCTATTGATAATTTAATTATCTTTAGTCATGATATTCTTTACTGAGCTAGTTGTGCTCACCCTTTTGCTTCACAATTCCTTTCAGGTAATACGAGTGTAGCTGGGTCGAGCGGGGGATAACAGGGGAATAGAACGGTGGTCTATAACTGTTGAGGGTGAGGTAAACTCAACTTTGGAAGGGTGTTTTTGCCACTATCATATAAGATGTCTAATGACATATAACCTCGTGTTATCATAAGACAGGGTTGTGCTCATCCACTTGCTCAGTATATCTACGAACACTATCTATATAATCTTGGTGTTTGTTTGGAGTATAATTCTCAATTAGAGACAGTGGAGATAATGATAAGTCAAGAGAAGACTCACCATTGGGAAGAATATGATAGTAATCTTCTCATTTTCCTTTGGGGTATATTGGGTCAACCAAGGATAATTCTGTGGCCATATGATATCTATCCCAACCTAGAAGCATGGCCTCCCATGTACAAGGGTTTTCGTGAGCACTTCCCAAATATTCTAATTTCTAAAACAGTCTTTTACTATACCTTTATGTAAGGTGCCACTGTGAGGTGTTGTCCACGGTTGGGACATGTGTCACATTTGGTATATATTTGTATCCAAAGTCACAGCATATGTGTTGTTGTATTTTATACGACAATTGTTGTAATAAAGTTATAGTTATTTTCTGTACCATGTATTTGGCGACTCAGAATGAGTTGGATGGAATGGACCTATTTTGGGATCATTACAACCTGTCTATATGGATTACCATATGCATAGTTAATGATCCTTTGTATTCATTCCTTATTAAATTGTGAAAATGATCTATATACGTGGATTACTGCATGACAGATGAAAATCTATTTGCAGTTTCATACATTCTATTATACTCAGTTGGTTAAAGTTTTGGCTTCTATATTCCTTGAAATTAGTGGAATATCATGGATATTTGCACTTCATCCAGTATCTTTTCGTGAAAATATTCTTCTAAGCATTCTTAAATTTTACTCCACAAAGCAGTATCATTTTGACAATTTGGACGTTATTGAGTTCAGGATAAATTAACTTATTAATCTTTAAAATTTACTCTTGAACTTGTTTAATTGAATTATTATGTCATTGTCATCATCCTCATGCTTATATTGTGATGAAAGTCATCTTTGGCTTACGTACATAGATGGACTTGGTATGATTATGACCAGGGATCATTCGGTATAATCATGACCTGTAATGTTGTAAATGATCTGGTAAAAGTCCTCGGTGGCCTGTAATGCATTGATTGACAGTTTTTGGTATGATTATAACCATGAATTATTCGGTATAGTCATGACCGTTGATGATTTAATGAATATCCTTGGCCCGTAATACAAGGATGATTAAATGATTTGGTTTATTTATTAAGCTGAGTCTCAGCGATAAAAATTGATGAAAACTTTTTAAATCATAGAAAATAGTAGATTTTATGCTCTACTTGACTCTTCTAATGGATTGCTTGTTCCGCTGCAGTTAAACTTGTTATTTATTATATTCTATCAGTTTAACACTGTTAAAGGCTAATGATAATTTATTCTGCATTATCTTAGTCATAATATTTCTTACTGGGCTAGTTGAGCTCACCCTTTCTTTCACTGTTCTCTTCAAGAAATGAGAATATAGCTGGGACGAGTCGGGAAAAAAAGTGACGGCCCAGATGATAGCATTAGTAGTCCTCACTATTCTATTAAATAGTATGATAATAAATGTAATGAGAACTTCTTTGAGTGTGGATATTATCTAGATGACAATATTCCTATTAAAACTCTCAGTTTATGTATTGTCGTATATTACACGACGGTTGTATAATTAAGTTTGTATTTATATTCTGTACCTTGTATCTGGCGACCCAAGATGGGTAATGTATACCTATTTTGGGGGCGTCACAATCAGGCATGCGATAGACTGCACAAACAGGTTATTCCAACAGAATAATAAAGAATAGAATAACATAAAAATTCACCAGGCATGCGATAGACCGCACAGACAGGCTATTCCAATAGAATAATAAAGAATGGAGTAACAACCCTTACGAATATTGAAAGAAATAACTCTCTTCATGAATACGAAAGAAGTAATACCCCTTACCTTAGAAGAAAACTAGATACTGGAATAGTGAGGTAGCAGACTTCTCTTCTTCTTTCTCTCTATAATAATTGTTCTTGTGAGACTTAGTGAATTGGTGACAAATGAAGGAAGAATAAGCTTCTATTTATAGGAAAATTAGTTTCAATAATTGTACATTTTGGGGCTCGAAATATTACAGTATAATACCTTCCTCTTTTTCTTCATTTTTAATTTAGTCCTGCAAGTATTATAAAACTTGCACCACCTCCCCTAATAGTAAATCATGTGAATCAATAGTAAATCATGTGACTCAATAGTTCTAAATATGTGAAAAAATTAATTATAGTATAGTACCTCCAACTATGCCTCTATTTTTAATTTAGTCATGCAAGTATTATCAATCTTGCACCAATTCCCCTAATAGTAAATCATGTGAATCAATAGTACACACATGTGAATAAATAATTATAAGCATGTGAATTAATAGCAATTAATTGCTCATTTATTCGGTTAATTACCCGATTGGTCAATATAACCTCCAGACATTAATTATTATCAAAATAAATGTCGATTTCCACTAACACTAATAATCCCAACACAATAGAACTATCAATTTCATCTTTAATCAACACGAACTTATTCATCATTAATATTATAATTCATAATATTTAACAACCAGGTCGTTCCCAGGGGGCTTTCCAATAAGGATTTCTCCCTATTGGTGCGCAATTAGATTATCTAACCTCTCCTTGACAGAACTTCTAGACATTGTCAATATTACAAATAATAATATGAATAACTTTGTCGTCTCAATTATTGATTTAATAATATAACATATTATGTAGATGATACTGAGACAATAATTGAATCAAAAATATGAGAGATATGATGCAGCAATTACTGTAGCAATAATTGAGTATAACTGAGTGACTTCTTACGTAAGCATCAATAATCAATATCGTGTGCTACTATGTAACCACGCGTATTACTGTACTTTTACTACCGGGTAGTTCAACAGTTTTAATGGTAACACTTTCGCCGTTATTTTTATAAAATGATAATTCTGTCATTTTTTAACTATGACAATACTTCCGTTGTGGGGTCCACCAATAATTGTGGCGTCATACAGATATTCCCGACAAAAAGAATATTCCCCGACCAAACGAATATTTTATAACAACTTGTTTACTTTGCAAAAAGTTTCACATATCAGCCTTAACTTTAACCTTTTATCAATTTAACCATTTACGAAATAAAATAATAATTATAAGAAAATTGAATACTTTCATTTCATAAAATTCGAGGTCTTACATCAACTAGCCCAGTAAGAAATATTATGACTAAGATAATGCAGAATAAATTATCGTTAGCCTTCAATAGTGTTACACTGATAAAATACAATAAATATCAAGTTTAACTGCAACGAAACAAGCAATCCATTAGAAGAATCAAGTAGAGCATGATATCTACTATCTTCTATTATTTAAAAAGTTTTTTATCAACTTTATCGCTGAGACTCAGCTTAATAAATAAACTACATCATCGAATCATCCCTGCACCACGACCAATGATATTTATGTAATCATCAATGGTCATGATTATACCGAATAATCCCTGGTCATAATCATACCAACAACTGTCCATCAATGCACTACAGGCCAATGAGGACTTTTACCACATCATTTGTAACATTACGGGTCATGATTATACCGAATGATCCCTAGTCATAATCATACCAATCAACAGTCCATCTATGCACGTAAGCCAAAGATGACTTTCATTACAATATAAGCATGAAGATGATGAAAATGATATAAGAATTCAATTAAAATAAACAAAGGATAAATTTTTAAAGAATTATAATTTAATTTATCCAGAATTCAATAATGTTCAAATTGCCGACATGATACTGCTTTGTGGAGTAAAATTTAAGAATGATATTGTATCAAAAATGATTTGGACCGAAAAGAAATTAATTTTTGTCATAAATAGTACTTCGGGTGAATAGTACCCCGTGAATAGTACTTCAGAAATAGTATCCCATGAATAGTACTTTATGAATAGTACTTCGTGAATAGTACTCGTGAATAGTACTTTGTGAATAGTACCGTATAAATGAATAGTACTTATGGACAGTACTCCGGTATGAAAAGCTTTAAATTTAACAAGAATGTGCAGGAAATATCCTTGTGAAACGATACTAGATGAAGCACAAATTTCAAGAATATTCTACTAATTTCACGGAGTATAGAAGCAATACTTTAATAAAATGAGGGTGTAATCAAGAATACGAGACGAAATAAAATTGCTCACATACTACAGAGTATGGAAGAAAATATTATTCCTTATAAATACTGAAAAAATAATATCCCTTACGAATACAAAAGAAATAATACCCCTTACCTCGGAAGAAGACTGGATACTGGAATAGTGAAGTAGTAGACTTCTCTTCTTCTTTCTCTCTATAGCTTCTCTCTCTGTAATTGCTCTTGTGAGTCTTAGTGAATTGGTGAGAATGAAAGAAGAATGAGCTTCTATTTATAGAAAAATATAGTTTTGATAATTGCATGTTTTGGGGCTCGAAATATTACAGTATAATACCTTCATCTTTTCTTTCATTTTTAATTTTGTCCTATAAATATTATCAAACTTGCACCACCTCCCCCAATAGTACATCATGTGAATCAATAGTACATTCACGTGAATCAATAGTTCTATACATGTGAAAAAATAATTACAGTATAGTACCTTCATCTATACCTCTATTTTTAATTTAGTCATGCAAGTATTATCAATCTTGCACCACATCCCCTAATAGTATATGCATGTGAATCAATAGTACATACATATGAATAAATAGTTATAAGCATGTGAATTAATACCAATTAATTGCTCATTTATCTAATTAATTACCCGATTAGTCAATATAACCTCCAGACATCAATTATTATCGGAATAGATGTCGATTTTTACTAACACTAATAATCCCAACACAATGGAAATATCAATTTTATCTTTAATCAACACGAACTTATTTATCATTAATATTATAACTCACAATATTTAACAACCAGATCATTCCCAGGAAATATAGGGCTTTCCGATAAGGATTTCACCCTATTGACGCGCAATTAGGTGACCAAACCTCTCCTCGACAAAACGTTCTAGACATCGTCAATATTATAAATAATAATATGAATAACTTTGTAGTCTCAATTATTGATTTAATAATATAAAATATTATGCAGATGATACTGTGACAATAATTGAATCAATAATATGAGAGATATTATGCAGCAATTACTGTAGCAATAATTGAGTATAACTGAGTGACTTCTCATGTAAGCATCAATAATTAATACCGTGTGCTACTATGCAACCACGCGTATTACTGTACTTTTACTACCAGCTAGTTCAACAGTTTTTAACTGTAAAACTTTCGCCGTTATTTTTATAAAAATATATTTATGTCGATTTCTAACTCCGACAGTAATTTCGTAGCGGGTTCCACTAATGATTGTGACGTCGTACGAATATTTCCTGTTAAAATGAATATTTCCCGACCAATCGAATATTTCCCGACACAACGAATATTTTATATCAACTTGCTTACTTTGCAAAATTTTCAAATGTTACCCTTAACTTTAACCTTTATCAATTTAACCATTTACTAAATAAAATAATAATTATAAGAAAATTGAATACTTTTATTTCATAAAATTCGGGTTCTTACAATCTCCCCTTCTTATGAAATTTCGCCCTCGAAATTTATGTACGTACCTGATATATCGAAGAGATGAGGATACCTCGTCAGATTCTAACTCTTGAGGTATAACCTTTGAGCGTAGAATATAATCATTCTTATCCAACATTTTAACAGGTATCTCCTCATACGTTAAATCTTCTGCTATCTCGTCTAGTTCTAATTCAATTAAGTGGTTCGGGTCGTCCACATATTTACGTAACATAGATATGTGAAAAATGTTATTGTAGACACTCGAAATTTTCTGTACACCTGTCACTAACATTGCAGGAGAGCAGATTCGTCTTTTAAGAGGGAACCTTGAAAGACGATCCATATCCATGCCGGATACTACCGAAAGTTCAGCATCAACCCCGAATCGCAATCTGGGAGTAATAATTCCAATCTCGGAGATAACCCCGAGGCATGCAGATCAATATCGAAACACACACCGGAGAAGACCGATTAATCTTGGAGATAATCCCGAGGTATCTAGTCTCAGTCCCAACCATGGGAATAGCCACCAACCTTGGTGATAAGCCTAAGGAATGCAATTTCGGCAATAACCCCAAAAATGCTTGTTACAAATGCAACCAGCTTCAATCTCGGCGCTCACGACGAGATCCATTGTACCAGCCCGGCGATAACATCGGGAAGACAGACACACCTCAAGGATGACAATGAGGACCTTCAACCAATTGCAACAGTCCAATCCCAGCGAAGCTGAGCAACGTATGCTTTATCAGCCCAATCCGGCGATAACACCGGTGAGGGGCAACATCGTTATCTGACCAACACGATGTTACGTCACGTCGTCTCAACGTCTCTACGCAACAGCATCCCACAAGACTAACCAATCCCGAGTGACTATTTTGCGGGGTAACGGATGAAAGTTGAAGCTTGAAGATCGGAGGGCACCGTCCCATCTTCAATGACTTCGTACAAACTTTAATCCCATCCCATCGTACAACTCTCGACAACATCGGTCCGAAATAGGTCCTGTATACCTCAAACGGATGCCCGGATTGCACTTTTAAAAGTCCAAGTGGACATTATAGTGCCTGAGTGCACGTACTTCGAGAAGACCCGACCCGAAAAACCCGGGCCAACCCGGGTTGCCTCTGGCACACCTGCGGCTCCACCCTCTATAAATAGAGGGCTTGGGGTGGCCATTTTGGAAGAGAAAACGACGAGGAAGCCCTGCCCAATTTGCTCTGTACTCACCCCAGACTGAGTGCTTTCTCATTTTAAACACTTGTGAGCTCACATATAGGTTGTTTTATACCTACACATGTCGGACCTTTTTCACTTGTTTTTCAAACAAATCTCACCTAAAATGAGAACACCAAAGAACAAGTAACGGAAAGGGACAATTAAAAATCCCGACGTCGACAGGTGGCGACTCTGCTGGGGACTCCAGTAAGAGGACTTAAGCCGCTATTACAATTTTTTCAAAATTGTTATCTGCTTGTGTGTGGATGTTGCATTTACATTTTATGATGAATGTGTACGAATGCATTTCCTTACTTAGTGCTTCGCACTATAAACTGCTTGTGATATTAGTGCTTCGTACTATAAACTGCTTGTGATATTAGTGCTTCGCACCATATCTGCTTGTGATATTAGTGCTTCGCACTATAAACTGCTTGTGATATTAGTGCTTCGCACTATATCTGCTTGTGATATTAGTGCTTCGCACATGTCATCATTTTTATGCAGTAAGACGCGATGTATGCGAATGTATGTTGTGTGGTCCCTCCACCAGGAGGCTATTCCGTCGGTGTTTGATTACTGGACTCGTGAGAAGACTAATTCTCTGAGGCTCAGGAAAGGCACCACCCAAATTCGCTCCAGTTGAAAGACCAGATTAACTTCCTGTCAAGTAGATTGCGATGATTTGGGAACCTTCATGCCAAAATGCCGGGAGAGTAACCTAAGATAGGGCAGCCTCTGATAAACCCAAAACGTAGGAAAGTCTCTTAATGCTCTCATTTCAAATTACTTGTAAAGCACAATTACTTGTAATTATCTTCCATATCTATCTCCATGTAATGAGAAATATGAAGAAATGTGTACACATACATCCTACAAACAGCTGACATCCGTTTTGCAGGATAAAATTCCTAAACTGGACATATCACATATTATCCACCTTCCCTAAAGACTAAACTATGCAAGTCTTTTGCAGGGAATCAATCGGACCTACCACCCGTTCAAAGTCCAAAAAGGCAACAGGCCTACAGTCAATCATGTCATCATCCGACCAGACCGAACTTAATCCAGTTTCTCGCAAAGAATTCGACGGATTAAGTAAACAGATTACAGATTTGGATGTTCTACTAAAAGAATTACACCAGTCTACACAGGGTCAGAAAATACCCGTACATGCTGAATCCTCCACACAAGGAGGAACCCAGGTCATTACAATACCTGAACTGCAGTTGGATTCGACCAACAAAACTCATGATGCTGCCCATCCCACTGGAGATCCAGACACTGGTGACATCAAAAAGAAAGTCCTCCAAATGGAAGAGACTCTTCGCACTATCAAAGGAATTGGAACACACGGGAGTGTTTCATATGCCGATTTGTGTATTTTCCTTGGTATTCATTATCCAGAAAAATTTAAGACTCCTGACTTTGAAAAATATGACGGGTTAGGAGATCCTTACACACATCTAAAGGTGTTTATTGGAGAACTGGGATCTTATGCAGAGGATGAAAAACTCAGAATGAAACTGTTCCAAAAAAGTCTAACTGGAGAAGCCCGTTCGTGGTACACAAGATTAGACAATTCAAAGATCCATAGTTGGGAAGAGCTAGCACACGCTTTCCTCACCCAATACAACTTTCAATCTCAAATGGCTCCTGATCGGTATCAAATTACCAAGATCAAGAAACAGTCTAATGAGTCTTTCAGAGAGTATGCTCAGAGGTGGAGACGCCTGGCTGCCCAAGTTAGTCCTTCCATGACAGAATCAGAGATGGTCATGACTTTCATAGACATACAAGAAGCACCTTTCTATGAAAGAGTTTTAGCCGGCATCGACAAACCATTTTCTGAAATGGTCAAACATGGGGAGATGGCTGAAATGGGATTGAAATCCAAAAAGATTCAAGACCTAGCTGCACTCAAAGCTGTTGCTGATCACATCCAATCTGGAAATTATGGGAATAACCCCCGAAGGGTCCATAAAAAGAAAGAAGAGGATGTTTCCCTGATACTATAGGGTCAAAAAGGCAGTCAAAACATGCCTATCCAGAGGAGAAATTACACTCCCTTTCAAGCACAGTCTTCAAACCCTCTAGTACCAAAAGGTGGAGAAGTCAAACGACCTTGAGTATTCACACCCTTAGGGGACACCCTCGAGAACATTCTCAATCTTCTAACAACACAGAAGAAAATCACGCATCTGCTTCCACCAGCCAGCCCTAATGGATGGGGTTTTAATGCTGCTCAGAAATGTGCTTATCATACCGGGGCACCTGGACATGATACTCAGGATTGTTGGGCCTTGAAACACAAAATCCAAGACCTGATAGACAACAGTGAAATTGTGGTCACCAAATCCGATCAGCCTCACGTTCAAGACAACTCTCTTCCTTAACACAAGGAAGAAGAGGTCAACATGATCAATTGGAGCAGGGGACAGAGTTCCAATTTTAGCTGTGAATCCTCCCAGACCCCCAAAGATGGTGATGACAGATGGGATAATGCTAAGTTCCAATTCACAATGGAACGAAAGATGAAAGCTCTCTGTAAACAAATTGAACAATTGGCGGAACTGGTGACTTATCAGCATTAAGTGATTCGTCAGCTAATCAGCCAGGAGCATGCCAGTCTCCTACCTATTATCATGAATATTCCCTCTTCACTTTCAGAAAATGAAATGCTGGAAGACAAAGTGACGAAGAGAGCGAATGCTAAGGCCCGTCGAGATTTTGCCAACAAAAGGGAATTCACATATTTGGGCCAACCTATGGAGAAAATCCTTCATATGTTAATCAATAAAGGAAGGATTAGTTCCCTTCTACCTCTAATCAACACCCGTTCAGGACGATACAACTCTGAGGGAGTATATCAATATCATTCTCAACCTCCCGGTCACAGCACAGAAGAATGCTGGGCACTCCACCACCTTATTCAAAATTTAATCGACAGTGGCGTACTGCGTCTGGCAGATAACGACACTGTGTTACGGGCAAGTGAGTATTCGTGTCCTACTAAGTGGAAGAGTGTAGTAGCAATCATATCGGCTGAAAATGATGGGATTAACAAATCACTTGTCATGCCAGTAATTCAACTCAAGGGAATCAATAATCCTTTGAAAGTGGTCGCTCCCGAGCCAATCAACTTTCCGTACAGAGCACAATATCCTATTGTTAGCTTGCGCGTAGTTCCATGGAATTATGGAGAAGGTGAAGGATCCACCTCGCATATAACTGCTGCAGTGTCGAAGGAGAATCCACTGTATCTTCCCCAACGGGTAATGAAGCCTGTCATCAAGTCTAAGGGGAAAGTACCCATTGAGAAGATTGAAAATTTCCTCCGCACTATGGGTCATAACAAAGCCAAGGTGGTTTTAAGCTTGAAAGAAGCTCCACAACAGATATCAATCTTGGACTTGGTCCTGACTTCCGAGAATCACCGGAAGGTCTTGTTAAAGGTTTTAGAAGAAGCCTATCTACCGACATCAGTTGATACGAAAAAGTTTCAATATCTGCTTGATCACATTTTTAACAATAATGTGATATCCTTCACCGATGATGACATACCGCCCGAAGGGATCGGTCATTGCAAACAGTTGCACATTGTGGTCTTGTCCTCCGGATATATGGTGGCTGGAGTTTTAATAGATGGAGGTTCCTCTCTGAATATCTGCCCATACGCTACCTTGGTGAAGATGAATATCAATCCCAATCGAATTCGGAGTAGCCATACCATTATCAAAGCTTTTGATGGAGCCCGCCGTAACTCAATCGGAGTAGTTGAGCTGCCAATTGAGATTGGTCCTCATACATTCTGCGTATCCTTCCATGTGGTCAAGATAGATTCGGGATACAACCTGCTCTTGGGACGACCATGGATTCACATGGCAGGGGCAGTTCCCTCTACTCTTCACCAACAGTTGAAATACATCATCAACAATAGCCTGGTCATAGTCAACGCTGAACCAGAGATTCCTCAGCACGGGGACATGCCACTCATCAATGCCAATAAGGATGTTGAGCCAATTAGTTTTCATGCTTTGGAAATAAGTAATACCCAATACCATGCTATTGGAACGCCACTGCCCGAACCCCATATTTCTGCTGAGGTAATGTCGGCCACGCAAGAAACGATGTCGTTGGGTCATAAACCAGGACAAGGGTTGGGTAAAGATTGCCAGGGTATCAAGTACCCTATTCGCTTAACCAAGCAAATTGGGACAGCTGGACTAGGCTATTCTGCCAACTCTAGTCACAGTAATCCTCGTAAGCATCATCAGATTCCTTCAGCTTCAACCATGTGGCGTTTATCTTTGCCTTCAAGCTCCGAGTCCGCACAACCTCCCGTAAAGGTGCCAGCCAATATAATGGCGATGTTATTTCCCAAGTCGGTACCGGTGAAGGAGAAAGAAATCTTTGTTCCAGATCCCGCAGTGGAGGAAGAGGAACGAAGAATCAAGCAAGACGTCATACGGATGATGTCGGGCATACGCATCATCGTTCATGATAAGCATACCAACAAATACACCCCAGACGATGATTGCCCAGACGTAATGGCTATTATTCGGGACAGGGAAGATGATGATAATCCCTCTATCACTGCGGTTCACCCGGAATTTTCTCTTGCCAATTGGAACAACATTCCTTGCATTGGTCGTCAAGGGTAAAGCGGGCAGAAACTCTTTCTGCCCTATAGATATAATAACTGTTTACTTTTCTATACAGTATTAGCGGTTTATTTTGCCAGTATATGCTAACACTGTGTATGATCAACACATTTCATATATACTAAGTGAAAGCATATTTTGTTTCAGGACTCTGAATTTAGATGTGTCGATACTTGCTGATACGGTGCCTCTTCTCCACAAGGATTATACCTTTGATGTAGAGATGAATTTAGCCTTGGTGGATATACAGGATGACATTAAGGTACCTCCAGAAATTCAAGAATGGGTCAAAGATAAACCCAAACCCAACCTTGATCAAACCACTCCTTTCAATCTCGGAACCTTAGAAAATTCTAAGTTAATCCAGATTGGTTCAGACCTTACCCCAAACCGACGGAATGATATGGTTACGCTACTAACCCAGTTCCAGGATGTGTTTTCATGGTTTCATAAGGATATGGTGGGTTTGTCCACTGACATTGTCCTTCATCGCCTTCCCATTAAAGAGGGATTTAAGCCAGTCAAGTAGAAGCTCAGGCGATTGAAACCTGAATGGAGTTTAAAGGTGAAAGAAGAAATTATGAAACAATTTCAAGCTGGCATCATAATGGTGTCTACATATCCTGAGCGGATATCCAACATCGTGCCCGTACCTAAACCTGGAGGGAAGGTGCGAGTTTGCGTGGATTATCGGGACTTGAACAAAGCTTGCTTAAAAGATAGCTTTTCCGTGCCATTTATCCACATTCTCATTGACAATATTACGTAATACGACATGTACTCCTTTGCAGATTGCTTTGCGGGGTATCATCAGATCATGGTTGCCGAGGAAGATCGTGAAAAAACTGTTTTCATCACTCCTTGGGGAACTTTTTGCTATAAACGGTTGTAATTCGGCCTCATCAATACTGGAGCTACCTATCAACGAGCTATGATGGCTCTTTTCCACGACTTAATGCATAAGGAGATCGAGATCTACGTGGATGATATTATTGTCAAATCCCGAAAGGAGGATGACCATATAGACCATCTCAGGAAGTTGTTCAACAGGTTGCGTAAGTACAACTTGAAGTTGAATCCAGCTAAGTGTGCCTTTGGCGTTAAATCAGGAAAGTTACTAGGATTTCTAGTCAGCCACAAAGGGATAGAGCTGGATCCGGCCAAAATCCAAGCCATCACGAAAATGCCCATTCCTTAGAAAGAAAAGGAAATACGGGAATTTTTGGGAAGAATCAACTTCATTAGCAGATTTATCTCTCAACTCACAGCAACCTGTGAGCCAATCTTCAAACTATTAAGGAAGAATTCCTCCATGAAATGGAATGAGGAGTGCCATAATGCCTTCCTTACAATCAAGAAACAGCTAATCAAAGCTCCCATCTTGGTACCACCCAGGGATGATGTTCCCCTGTTTATGTATCTGTCCGTAAGTGACAATGCCATGGGCTGCCTGCTGGGACAGAAGGATGATAGAGGCCTAGAATGAGCTATCTATTACCTCAGCAAAAGATTTAGCAGCAGTGAACACAAGTACACTCTGATCAAAAAGACGTGTTGTGCTTTAGCATGGGCTGCCATAAGGTTACAACATTACCTCCATCAGCACACAACCCATCTCATATCCCGCGTGGATCCTCTCAAGTACATGTTCAGTAAACCTATAATGAATTGTCGGCTGTCCAGATGGCAGTTGATCCTACAAAAATTTGGCATCGTATATGTGACTCAAAAGTCCATCAAAGGTCAAGAAATTGCGGATCAACTGGCCGCCGCACCATCAGGGGATTTCAAACCCTTAGAAACCTACTTCCCTGATGAAGGAGTAATGACAATTCAGCAACATCATCAGTACGATACACGCCAAATGTGGAAGATGAATTTCGATGGAGCTATTAATATGGAAGGTTCTGGAGCTGGAGCAGTTCTAGTATCTGATACAGGGGAGCAGTATCTCGTCGCCATCAAATTACAGTTTGACAGCACCAACAATACGGCTGAGTATGAAGGCTGTCTTATGGGGCTAAAACTTGCCCATTCAATGGGCATCAGGCGGTTAACTGTCCTTGGAGATTTAGAGTTGGTAATCAGACAATCCACCGGAATCTATCAAACCAAGGAACTACATTTGCTGCCTTACCATCGACAGGTTTTAAAGATGGCTTTGGGTTTTGAAGAAATATCCTTTCTATACATTCCTTGCAATAGGAATGATTTCGCAGACGCGTTAGCAACTTTGGCCTCCTTAATTCGCATATCAAACAAGGAACACTTGCCAAGCGTCACAATTTCCCTACACAAGGCCCCAGCCTATGGGAATTACGTTGGAGAAGTATCGGATGAGCTACCTCCCATCCAACATCTTTGGTATCAGCATATCAAGGAATATATGCGAGATGGATCTACACCCGCTGAGGCGAGCCCGACTGAGAAAAGGCGGATCCATCAATTTGCTATGAAATTCTACCTGAGTGGAGATGCGCTCTATAAAAGAGATGCAGGATTAGGTCTCCTCAGATGTTTAGACAAAGATCAAGCCCAAAGGCTTATGGATGAAATCCATGGCGGAGTCTGTGGCCCCCACATGACTGGCCCCCTCCTTGTCAAGAAAGTCCTCAGGACAGGACATTATTGGTTATCTCTCAAAGCTGATTGCAATGACCATGTCAGGAGATGCTATAAGTGCCAGATTCATGGGAATGCTATACACGCCCCTCCACGGGAACTTCACAATATGAGTTCACCTTGGCCCTTCTCAATGTGGGGAATGGACGTTATCGGGCCCATTGAGCCTAAAGCCAGTAATGGTCATCGATTTATCTTCACCATGATCGACTAATTCACCAAGTGGGTAGAAACAGCCTCCTTCCCCAGGGTTACTAAAGAAGTCATCATTACTTTCATCAGAAACAATGTTATTTGTCGATATGGACAAACAGAGGTGATTGTGTCCGACAATGCCAAGAACCTCAACAACAAAATGATGGAGGAATTATGCAGTAAATTCCACATCAAACATCTCAACTCAGTCATCTATCGTCCGAAGATGAATGGTGCTGTTGAAACGGCTAACAAGAACATCAAGAAGATTATGCAAAAGATGTCCACCAATCATAAAAATTGGCCTGACCTATTGCCTCTGACTCTGTTAGCCTACAGAACCTCAATGCGCACCTCCACTGGGGCAACCCCCTACGTATTAACCTATGGGATGGAAGCAGTGCTCCCCATAGAAGTTGAGATGGAATCCCTCAGAGTATTGATAGACGCTCAGTTGGATGAAGACCAATGGGTACAAGATAGGTATCACCAATTATCTCTAATAGACGAAAGGCGAACCGCGTGACTACGGGAAAATTCAGTAAAGGATCGCCTGATCCTACAACAAAAAAGTACGGCTACGGCAATTCAGACAACATGACTTGGTTTTGAAGAAAATCCTGGACAACCAAGATCAGGTTAAGGGAAAATTCGCTCCTAACTGGGAAGGCTCGTTTATTGTCAAGGAAGTATTGACAGGAGGCGCTCTCAGGTTACAAGAAATGGACGGCGATGAATTTTCACAACTCATCAACTCAGACGCCGTGAAACGGTACTATGTCTGAAGAAATTCGCAAGCACCCTGGTGTGGAACCATCATATCACCAGTCATTCTGGTTCTTTAAACCTTTACCACAAACAACTTTTTTACACTTTGCACCTCAGGGAAACATACCTTTCAAGCCAGCAGCCTGGCTTTCTCCTTTGCGTTCCTATAACTTAGGTCATCCCATCGTGGATTGAACCTCTTGCGTTTGCAGTTTGGCTACCCATACCTGGGATCAAACTTCTCATACCTACAGTTTATCCTCAACCTAGGATTAAAACTTTCTCCTCCCCGCACTCTGACCTGCACATGGGATTACACTTTTCATCTCGCCCTGAGGGGCGAACTACGTCGACTTGATCTACTCTTCAATAGGAGTACGTAGGCAACCATTTCATATGGCCGGTCGTAATAAAAAAAACAAAAACATTCCTACACCATTCCTGCCACATACAGCGTTGAACCTCTTACACCAGGTTCGAACTACGCAAACCTGATCTCCTCTTCAATAGGAGTACGTAGGCAGCCATTCATGGTGCGGTCTCACCCCCTACCAAAACATAAACCCTTGTCAGTTGGTACTGGGATCATCCTTCAATCCACTACATGTCATTCGGCTTCAGACCAAAGGGGTGGAATTACCTGAACTCCTCCCAACTAGGAGATTCGGTGACCATCTAAGCTGCGGTCATACCTTAAAGAGCAACACCAATCCATAAGAGATGGAATTAAGTAGGCTTCTCCTAAATAGAAGTACTGGCGACCATCTGTGGTGCGGTCAATCTCAGAGAGGAAAGTCACACTCCTCTCCTCATTTTCATACAGAAACCAGTCCCAAGACACCGAGAGATGGTAGGGATACATACAAATCGATGATCCATTCTAAACTATCCAGAGACAACTCAATGTCCATCCACCCAGGAGAAATTCAGAATACATCAAGATCACAAGGCCTGAAGCAGCAGGCAAAATATCAAGCAAGTAGCAAAGCATATCTAAAAGGGAAGTGATCCAAAAATATATTTCCCTGTCATATATATAATGCTGTTTGATATACACAATGTAAACTGTACATGACAAAATGGCTAAGCTAGTCTGTGCAGGAAAATACAAGATCATCTACAAGTCATGGTATATGCGAGCTAACAAGCCCAACATGGCGTCCCTCTCAGAAGATGGAGGTGAAGCTGTGGTCTCCTATATGAGAATATCCACATGACCCAACAGATCTGCAGCCATCTGCATGGTGACCATATGATCATCAATATATGCGCTCATCTCTGCGATCATGCCAGTGGTAAGGGACCTCACTGCAGTGTTATCTGTGACGGCTACATCCCGGGAAGATATGGCGATATCCCGCTCAACTATCACTGCATCTCTGGCTGATATAGCCTCATCCCACTCAACGACGACGGCATCTCTACGAGCCATGGCCTCGTATCTCTCCAATAGAGCGGCCTCCCTCCCATCAAGAGCAGTCGACATCATAGATCGAATCTGATCTCTCTCAAAGGTCATCAGATGAAGAGTCTGCTCTAAGTAATGTGCCGAGTGCTGAATCACAACAGTACTGGTACTAGGAGAATCCGGAAGAAATGCTGACAACCCAGCAGTGGGCTCCTCCTCGATGTAGGTATCAATGTCCTCTATGGGCTCTACATCATCTAACTCGCGCTCCGGTACTGTAAATATTGATGCAGCTGATAAAATCTCTGTCTCCATCCACGCAGAATACTCTGCGGAATAACCAGGATGACTGACAGAAAAAGTCGCTATCTCGTGCTGATCCCAGCAGGCGTATACCCGAGGTCGGTCCTCTACTGAGAGGTACCGAGAAGCTGAACGCTGACCTGTCGCCCCCTCAAAAGGATGAAAATCCTGGAACTGGTCGAACTGCGACATCACGGCCAATGGGTGATAAGTGGTCACTCCCCTCAAACCAGCCAGAGGGAGATAGTCCATGCCCGGAGCATGAGTAATGAAGCTGTATGGTGAGTTAAGCCCCGAACACGGCAATATGCTGAATGGATCTCTGATATCTGCCAAGAATGTAGACCAGGACAGAGCATCTACACACTCTGATGGCTAAAAAAAGTATGACATAGCTACATCATGGGTGAAGCAGTACCCATGCCGTGTAAGAGTGCCAATCAGTCTCAAGTGTGACATGAACCATACATATAGCATGACTGAACTCCCAGTGAACACTCCTGTTGGATAAGTGCAGTAGTAGGATGCCGACCGTAGGGTCTCTGCTACAATCATAGGTACAATGGTACGACCCTCCCTGAGAGCTCTCACGGCCATGACAACGCCTATATCTATCTCATCCATATACCGCAGCATATACACAAATGACAATACACATAGCATCAGTACGTCAACTCTGGCCAAACGCCAATGATCCTCCGATGAGGTGAAATCCGCTGAATGTCGTGAATAGCTATCCTCTGAGCCAAATCTGTCGTACAGAAAATGCTGGGATATCACGTGGCCAAATGTCAACTCATCATGTATCACTCTGCGCCTCAATCCTGTGAGAGTCATGAACCATCTGCTCATGTCTCCCAAAGCCAGATGCACGCAAGGTCTGTCTAAAGGCAACATCGTCAAATGTGCATACTCCTCCAGAGTAGGAGTCAACTCATGGGTGCCGAATTGAATACCTGCCTATCCGGTAGCCAATGCTCTATCATCCCATCCACAAATC
Source organism: Panax notoginseng (assembly GCA_016801055.1). Classification (NCBI taxonomy): domain Eukaryota; kingdom Viridiplantae; phylum Streptophyta; class Magnoliopsida; order Apiales; family Araliaceae; genus Panax; species Panax notoginseng. Next base: position 44,254,176 of record CM029012.1, read on the forward strand.
CTACGGGAGCCTGAAAAGTCAAAAAGGTCATGGTATGTTGCAATAAATGATCTACAGTCACCCTGTCTGGTGGTGACATGCTATCATACCACGATCTCATACCCGATGCCACCACTGACGGTGGGGTATGATCTATACGGCTAACTGTCGAAGAAGACATCTGTGCGGGTCGTGTCATAAGATCATCCAGGGGTCAATGTTGAATATCTCTGGACATACAAACATAAGCATAACATGATACATGCATAACAGATAATAGATGGTAATATGATATAGGGAATGAAAAAAAAAAATAGTGCATACATTTCTAAGTATATCATCATCTAATACATCATCTCTGTACAGCTACAAATACAGGGAAATGGGGCACATACGCCTTACTACTGACAAAGGCCTATCAAAAGATATAGCGAGAATAGGGCACAACCACCCAATATCTAACAGAGACCTGTCAAAAGATATAACGAGAATACACATCAGAAGAAGACAATGGTATCGATGTCCACATCATCAATCCTGTCCACCTGACGTAACTCCTCCTGAGTCACTGGATCTCTATCAACAGGGATGTCAGGCCTATATAAAGGAGGATCCGCACCGGTAAAACTGAATGGGTCACCTGAGGGGCCAGCGCCTGAGCTGGAAGGATCAAATGAAGCCGTCTCTGACGGATCTCTACCCAAATACCGGATAAATATGTGTGCCTGGTCCAACTGCCGGGTCAAACTATCAATCTGGATCATATGAGTTGGATCTCGGACACAAGCTATCCAATCCGTCATCATTAAGGATCCTGGAACCATATCCCCCATAAACTATGTGGCGCGAGACTGAGCTCCAATAGTGCGAGGGGACCACCACCGATGGAACGTCTCCTGAGTACATGGACCCTCTAACAATGCAAAACCGTCAACCCCCAACAATGGGATATCAGTGACGGGTGACTGCGATACATGCCAATAACGCCTTGCAGGAGGCAAGATCGGTATACGAATCTCCCATGTGGTGCTCCTAATAGCACGCTCTCCTAAATAGAGTTCCCAGCCTCCATCTGTGAAGAGAGTAACTCTCCTGGTGGAAATCACATACTCGACTCCAGTCGGGTATCCATCCTCAAAACCCATAGTCAGGTGTTCCCCGGAATAGGGAAGCCATATGATGGTGTCGGCTGTCAGCAACTCCAGCTGCATACGGCAATGAGTGAATCCCTCAGCTACAGGGACCTCTGGCAGAATCGAATGATGCCATCGTCGTCCTCATGGATAGGTGTCTAAACCTAACTCACTCACGGGACGCAAGCATGGAAGCCTCTCATAGGCCCAAAACTGCCAACACAAAGGCAAACATCTGCTGTCAGTTAACACTCTTAACCTATACATGGTAAATGATAAGAGAAATACTCACCAGCAGAAATGGGTAAAATCCTAGCCAAGCCTCGGTCAAACCTTGTGAGCGCATACGCATGCCCCGGAGGAAATAGGCAAAGGTGTAGGAACCCCAATCATACTCTCCAATACGGTCCACATCATGTGTAGCGCTGATCAAAGTGAAAGATACCGTGGAAGAGTTATCTGCTATGAAGCAGCCTCGAATGATCATCAAGAACAATCGCCGCAGAATGTGATCCCTAATTCTGACATCATCAGGCATAGGCTCACTCAATAGCCCGCTCATAGCATCTACACTCAAAGGACCTGAACGGACAGTCCTGCCTTTGAGCGCCGCCGTCAGAACTCCTAATAAGGATCTAGCGGCAGTAGGGGTAATATTTGCCATGCAAGGCACTGGCTCCCCTCCGAACTCCATACCTGTGATAAATCGCCAATCCATAAGCGTCATCATCACCTCGCAATCCAGCAGATGGAGTGACTGAGTCTGATAAAACCATCGCTCAGACAATGCCCTGAGATAACCCCAGGGACAACGACGGGGAAGGATGGAGAAGAATGCCCCAAATCCCCACTCATGCACTATCGCTCTATAATCAGGATGAAGCGCCTGATACATGGAATGAATGATGAACCAGTTCCCTCGAGGCTGTGTAAAACCAGGGACCTACATGAAATGCAAATCAACATCAAAACCCTTTAATCCTCATCAATAGGAAAGAAAGAAGATCAAAGTCTAACGCCATACCTCGTTAGCATGCAAATACATTGATGGATGTCTGCCCAAATCACCCAGCAAATATGGATTCACCACCTAAATGCTCGAAAGCTCCCTGCGAGGGACACGTGCAGCAGGAGCGGGATCCTCTATCGAAATATCTGCCTCCTCATCCTCAACGTCTGGAACATCTACCTAGACAGAACGTATCACGGCCTCCACCAACCGACGAGGCTATCTGACAGAACGGGGACGAGGCACTTCAGAAGCCTTCTGCCGTACGCCAGAAGTGGTCCTATAGGAACTGCTCGGCTGATCCGGATCCATAGTATCTGGACAATAAGTCTCCAAATCACCTCAGAAAGGGTGTGGTATTTCCTTACCTGGAGCTTTCTAGAATGCATTTTATGACTATATGCATGCATGCCTTTACTTTAACATATAATAGAGTTAAAATATAATAGAGTTAAAATGTATGACTACCCGATGCCTACATTTGGAATTTTTTTGCCATAGTCCCCTTTGAAAATAGGACTATCCACATGCATACAGACATCTCTAGGTGGCCATTCAGTAGCACACCTGCCCCAAAGTCATATACATAATATATGCATTAAAAATTAAAAGCATCATGCATAAGGCTAACCTCAATACTAGGAGTACTTTGCCTTGCTACCTTATGCTCATTGGACCTTAAATAGGACAAAAAATAGCAGAAAAAGGTGTCAATTTGACTGTCTCAAAAGTTAAATTTTTTTACATCATTATGTTCAGCATGGTTTAATATTAACATTTACTCTGTTGAATATTTTTTATCTAGTCATTTGTGCATACATAATCACTACTATGTGTTTAGATGCATTTCATGCGATAACTCAAAATCCAACAGACAGAAATGAGAGAAAATACAGGCATATGTTACTAGGATAGTGTAGAACACTCGTACGGTGATAGAACTTGCAGAAAGCAGCCCGAACTCAGCAGATCTGAAGATAGCTCGCGGTTTTCTCTATGCGAAGCAGGTTGAAAGTGACTTGTGAGACCAACCTGCTGGATTATATCATCCACGGTTGGCGGCAGGCCTATCTGCGACTGCAGCAGGTGCACCTGCGACACTCCCATACGGGTCCCATCCCTCCGGCTCGGTCCAGTTCGAGTTACAAAGGAATTCTTACAAGCTGAAAAGGCCAAACCAAGGATAAAAATGATATGCGATTGAGCAGAATAGCCTAAAACCCTGGCTTTTTCTGGATCCAACTGTGGCTTTCTTTTCATCCATTGGTATTCGTCCGAACACAGGGTTTACTATACCGATAATTTAAGTCTTTGCATACCACATTCGGCAATACCGTACAGTGGTCCGATGCCGTCAGCGTAAGGTTGTCACCCCAATCTTTTTCACAAAAGATGTCCCCGGCGGGGGTTACAACGCATGCTCATCCGTTGACACACAAATCAGCGAAGTTGTAAGACCCCAACTTATTATAAATAAAAATAAATTTTCTCTATTTATTATTGTGAATAATAAGGTATTAATTTGATATAATACTTTGGTTATGGGTGAAATGTGTAAATTTTGCAAAATAAGCAAGTGGTTATAAAATAATCATTGTTGTCGGGGAATATTCGTTTGGTCGTGGAATATTCTTTTTGTCGGGAATATCCGTACGACGGCGCAGTCATTTGTGGGCCGTATAACGGAATAACTGTCAGATGAAGAAAACGACAAAGTTTGAGTTTTTATAAGTAACGACGTAATCGTTACCGTTAACACTGTTGAATTACCTGGTGGTTAAAATACAATAATACGCGTGGTTACACAGTAGCACACGGTATTGCACAGTATTGTTGAATTATTGATTCTTACGTAAGAAGGCACTACTCAATAATTGTTACAGTAATTACTATTCAATATTTTATTTTATTGCTTCAATAATTGCTGCGTTGATATTTTATATTATTGTTGTTTTAATAATTATCACTGCACAGTATTTCCCATTATCAGATCAATAATTCATATTATTTGAATAATATTATTAGATAGCATTATTGGTAATGTCTAAAAAGTTCTGTCAAGGATAGGTTTGGTCACCTAATTGTGCGCCAGTAAAGAGAAATTCTTATTGGAAAACCCCTTCTTTCCTGGGAACGGCCTGGTTGTCATAATTGTGATTCTGTAATATTATTTGTGAATAATTAATTATTAATTTATATGATAAGGAAATATTTATTTTATGTGCATATAGATGAAGGAATTTAGCATGAAATATTTGTTGAAAGTTTGGCATATTTTCTGTGGAACTACAATTATTCTTTTCCGAAAATAATTCGTTCAAATATATTATTATAATAGTTGTTTATATATATATATATATATATATATATATATAATATATACACACACACACACACACACACGCATGTGGTTAATTAGAAAGGAAGTAATCAAGATGTAATTGAATTGGTTGGTGGAATGGGTTGGTGGAAATGGTTGGTGTAAATGAACGTTGTCTGCAAATTCTTGATTCTCAATTGTATTATAGGAGTATTGTCCTGTTTTTTTCAAAGATGATTCATGCATGCCTTGTTTTATTCAAAGCTAGCTTGTTTTCTTTCTTTCCTGCAACACATTTTTCAAAGGATGGCCCACCCATATGGAAAATATATGAAGTTAGGCAGCAACATGTAGATTTTTCATCCAAGGATTTCACTATAAATAGGGGGTAATCCCTCCTTCCTCAACACACCATTTCTAAATTCAGAAATTCTTATTCTATAGTATTGAGAGTATTTTCTTGAGTATAAGAATATTTTGAGCGAAGTTTTTCTGCAAGATTTTCTCAGAATAATATCCGATATTCCAGTCAAATCCAGTTTCTACCGAGGTAAAGGATATTATTTTATTTCAATACTCGTAAGAAATATTATTTTCTTTCATACTCCATAGTATGGAAGGGATATTATTTCATTTCATATTCTCTAAATTTGAACTTACTATGGTAAGTATTGCTTCTATAATTCCTGAAATGATTAAAAATTTCGTTTCATCTAATATCATTTTATAGGAATATTGGTCTGAACTTTTTATCAAATTTAGAACTTTTCATGACCGGGAACTGTTCACAGTTACTATTCACGGGCACTGTTCATAGTTACTATTCATGGGTACTGTTCACGGGTACTATTCACGGATACTGTTCACAGTTACTGTTCACGGGTACTGTTTACAAAAGAAAAAAAATTATATTTTTTTTCCAGGTTATCTGTTGTGACCCTTATTCTTGAAATTAAATCCATGTTTTGATCTTCATTCTTGAATTTTACTCCACTATAGTTTATTATGGAGTATTATTGAACTTGGATAAACTTAAATACGAATCCCTAATATTTGTCCTTCTGTCTCACTGGATTCATTCTTTAAAATATTTTTCATCATCCTCAGTCCTAAATGATGATATTACTGAATATCTTTGGCCCGTAGTGCAAAGATGAATGATCAACTGATGAATTTCTTTGGCCCGTAGTGCAAAAATGAACAGGTGCTGAGATGAACATGACCAACTGGTGATACAAATGAATATCTTTGGCCTGTAGTGCAAAGATGAATATTTGATTAAAGATGTATATTAATTGTTGTTACAGGGATAAAATATTGATGATGGATTTTTAAATCTTAGAAGATAGTATAATTCATTCTCTACGTGACTCTTCTAATGGATTGTTGTTTCTGCTGCATTTGTTGATCTAAAACTTGTTGTCTATTATATTTTATCAGATTTTCCCTGTTGAAGACTAATGATAATTTGTTGTATATTATCTTAGTTATAATATTCTTTACTGGGCTAGTTGAGCTCACCCTTTTCCTTTTTGTTCCATTTTTCTTCCCAGGAGGTGAGAACATAGCAGGAACTAGCCGGGGTATGGAGTAATGGTTCAGGATAGATGTATTAGTAGTCCTCACTATTTTGTAAACTAGTTTATCAATAATTATAATGAGGACTCCTTTTGAGTTTGTATACTCTCTATTAGACTATATTTGTATTCAAACTCACAGTATATGTGTTGTCGTATTTTGCACGAAAATTGTATTATGAAGTTGTATTTGTTTCTATACCCTGTATTTGGCGACTCAGAATGGGTGATGTATACCTATTTTGGAGGCGTCACAGAAGGTCAAGCAGCCTTGACATTATTACAGCCGATAACGATTTAAACCCATCAAAGCTCTGAAGCTATTCGAGGTTTTCACACCCGACCGCTCGTATTCCTCAGCGGATCCCCGGCGGGGGTCACAATGCAATGTTCCGGTGATCCACACGACAGCGGAGGTCAAGCAACCTTGACAGTATATCCCACAGGATTTTTCAGCCGTTGATTCACATGTCGGTGAAATACACAACAACGAAGGTCGGGCATCCCTTACAGCATTTGCTGTTGGCAGTAAATCCAACAGAATCGTGACATGTCCTGACGTTACAAACCAGGAGATTTTCATCAAGGAGGATTGATGATGGAATATGGTATACACATCCTCAAGCAGATCAAGCTTCATCCCCATAGATCTCTCACACATAAGAGGTACATCTTCGGGATCAAGTCATAATCAAAGACACAGGACTTTGGTGATAACTCCAACATCAACATCCTAACAGATTCGGATTACACATCAAATCTGGTCATCGTTGCCAATCCCCAGTTGAAGCAACAGGGAGCCAGCAATCATCCCGAGCGTGTTGGGCTACAACCCCGTACACATGCATCATACATTTGCATCATGTTGTTATCCATAGTACCATGTTCGTCTTGTTACGTTTCAAGTGTCTAGGATTCTTTATCCTACCCATGCATCGCTATGCATGAGTAAGATAAAGAGGGGCATCTGTAGACACTCAAAATTTTTTGTACACCTGTCACTAACATTACAGGAGAGCATATTCGTCTTTTAAGAGGGAACCCTGAAAGACGATCCATATCCATGCCGGATACTACCGAAAGTTCCGCATCAACCCCGGATCGCAATTTGGGAATAACAATTCCAATCTCGGAGATAACCCCGAGGCATGCAGATCAATACCGAAACACACACACACAAGAAGACCAATTAATCTTGGAGATAATCCCGAGGTATCCAGTCTCAGTCCCAACCATGGGAATAGCCACCAACCTTAGTGATAACCCCTAGGAATGCAATTTCGGCAATAACCTCGAAAATGCTTGTTACAAATGCAACCAGCTTCAATCTCGGTGCTCACAATGAGATCCACTGTACCAGCCCGACGATAACATCGGGAAGACAGACACACCTCAAGGATGACAATGACGACCTTCAACCAATTGCAGCAGTCCAATCCCAGCGAAGCTGAGCAACGTCTGCTTTATCAGCCCAATCCGGCGATAACACTGGTGAGGGGAAACATCGTCATCTGACCAACACGATGCCACGCCACTCGTCTCAACGTCTCTACGCAATAGTATCCCACAAGACTAACAAATCCCGAGTGACTATTGTGCGGGGTAACAGATGAAAGTTGAAGCTTGAAGATCGGAGGGCACCGTCCCATCTTCAATGACTTCGCACAAACTCTAATCTCATGCCATCATACAACTCTCGACAACGGCGGTCCGAAATAGGTCCTGTATACCTCAAACGGATGCCCAGATTGCACTTTTGAAAGTTCGAGTGGACATTACAGTGCCCGAGTGCACGTACTTCGAGACGACCCGACCCAAAAAAACTCGGGTCAACCCGGGTTGCCTCTGGTACACCTGCGGCTCCACCCTCTATAAATAGAGGGCTTGGGGTGGCCATTTTGGAAGAGAAAACGATGAGGAAGCCCTGCCCAATTTGCTCTGTACTCACCCCAGACTGAGTGCTTTCTCATTTTAAACACTTGTGAGCTCACATTTAGCTTATTTTATACCTACAAAAGCCAGTGTTTACCCACTTTAAAGATATTGAAGTCTTCTTTGGCAGCCCACTATAAGCCTTCTTTCACACTTTAAAATTTTTCTCTTCATCTTTGCACACACCCTTTTACACGTTGAGAGTCGTGTTGCACACTTTTGCCCGAACTTCGGTCCGTGGTTTATTTTTAGTTTGTATATACATATATATATATATATATATATATATATATATATATATTTATATATATTTATATATGGACTAACATTATCGAGTTATGCCTCGATTGAGCCTAGACTCCGGTCTGGAGCGTTTAATTGCTTTTGTATATATATACATTTATATATATGAACTGCGTGTCGAACTCTGTTCGATGAGCCTAGACTTATGTCTGGTGCGTTTAATGGCTTTCTTATATATATAATTATATATATGAACTGCTATCGAACTCTGTTCGGTGAGCCTGGATTTCACATCCGTGCGTTTACTGCTTTAATATATATATACTTATATATATTAACTGTTGTTGGACTTTTTCCATTGAGCCTGAATTTTATATCCGGTGCGTTTACATGCTTTTATATATATATATATATATATATATATATATATATATATATATATATATTATATATAATATATATATATATATATATTTACATTTCGTCCCACCTGGAGTTTACTTCGTGGTGGTTGACCGTTTTTATAGCTTTCTGTACATTTCGTCCCGCCTGGAGTTTCCTCCATGGCGGTTGATAGCTTTTACAGCTTTATTTATATTTTTGATCCCCCATGGAGGTGCTTCGTGGTTGGTGATCATGTCTGTATATATATATATATATATATATATATATATATATATATATATAATATATATATATATACATATATATATATATATATATATATATATATATATATATATATATATACAGCTTTTATATATATACCTGCTTACTGCTTTCATATAAATTGCAGTATTCTGTGTGCCTAGGAATCATGTGATCACAGATTCATCCCATTAGATCTAGATTCGGTTCTTGTGATGGACATTTTCAGCTGTAAGTAGCTTGTAAATTATTCTGCGGTGTCTGAATTTCCTCAGATGGTTTCCATACCCATGAGGAAGTCGGCATTATTTTGTACATTATTTTCGTACAGATGCTTCGCATCTGTCAAATAAAATCAATCCAGCCGAATACGGAATAAAATGGGAGTGTAAAAGGTCTCAATTACTATTGAGCATCAGGGTTTAAAAAACCTCTTTTATAAAATATCACTGCCATATTTTGCTTAAAATTGAATTTTTACATAAAATTCAAACCCTGTGTATATAGGTGCGAACGAGGCCTCACACTACTTCCAAATAACAGCACATTAACCCACGCACACACATTCAGATAACAGTTTCTTAAAAAGAGGCGGTCACCGTGGTAACACGGATGTCGGGGGGTGCCTAACACCTTCCCTCCGCATAACCAAGTCCCCGGACCCTAATGAATCTCGGTTTCACCGACCCGTTTAGCAGTGTCACATCGCTGGGTCAATGTGCAAACCTTTTCTCGATTGTATTGGTACAACCAGTTAAAAAACTAACTGGCTACTCTTATAGTCCAATCGTCGACATTATACATGTCGGACCTTTTTCACTTATTTTTTCAAACAAATCTCACCTAAAATGAGAACACCAAAGAATAAGTAACGGAAAGGGACAATTAAAAATCTCGACGTCGACAGTTATGAACACGAGACATACTTGGCGATAAAGCGAGTTTATAGGCCACAGTCCCTACTCGATCGAGGATTTCGAATGGCCCAATTAAATCGAGGGTTGAGATTTACTCTCTTCGTCAATTCTTGCTTCTAGAATAACGCCCACTTGAACCTTCTTCTTCACATTCGTCAGCTCCAGGTGTGTAGCTTGAGTGGCTTTAACTTTATCGATTAACGTCGATTCTACTCATATTATTTGACATCATCACGTGGGTCCCTAAAGTCATCAACTCTATCTCTATCATTTGTAAGTCATATGAAATGGGTCTTTGTGTTAACAATATCGCACTCGTAAATGCATACGATCTTTTACTCAATGCGTCAGCTACCACGTTCGCTTTTCTAGGATGGTATTGAATCGTATTATCGTAATCTTCAATAGCTCGAGCCAACTTCTCTGGCAGCATGTTACGTTCGTTTTAGGTGAAGAACTATTTGAGGGTTTTAGAAATGAGTTTTGTACTGGGGTCAATACAAAATTTGATTTCACACTCTGGGGTAGGTCAGGAAGTTCTTCGAGAATACGTCAGGAAATTTATTAACGATAGAAATATCATTTAAAAACTCTGACTCTCATCCAAGACTTGGATATCACATGTAATGAAGGTTTCTCCTAACGGAGTTTCAAAAGATAAGTCAAAGTCTAATTTCTCTGGAGTTAAATTTAAACATTGAGCGCAAGTAGGAGAAATAAAAGAATGGGTAGAACCGATATCAAATAAGGTATAGACTTCGCTAGAGTTTATGATTAACTTACTCATGATAACTTCGTTAGGGTTCCTCATCACGAAAAATGCTCTTCCTGAAACCACCGACTTTATTTTGTCCGTATCCGCCTTTGGTGCCATCGTCTCAACTGACGGGACTTAACTTCGCTATGGAGTACATTCCACCTTCTCTTGCTTCGTCGCATTCCTGATCCATGATTTGAATCATTACTCTCCGATTCATATTGGATTGGGGTTGACCGCTCTGCACAGGGTAATTCCGAACTTGATGTTGGATTCTCCCAATTGTTGTCCAAAAAGCGAAATCCATTTAATATATTTTGGCCTTATTGGATGGACGTCTTTTTCTACAATATCAACGTGTCGTGCGACTTTTACCCATGCATCGTCCATTCTCATTCGTTCAGTTGTTTCTTCTTTCATCAGAATTTTGATCATGAATTCTCAGATTCCAACTCTAATATCTTATACTCTGCCAAAGAGTGCTTCTGTTCAAGCATCGCACATCGGGTAACACAATTTTGAATTGTTGCATCCCTTTGCTCCACGACCGCCTGCCGTTCTTTAACCTATTCTTCTAACTCATGAATACGATTTTGCAATTCTACATTTTGATCATAAAGTTCTTCTAATAAATTCTCCTTAGGTTCCTCTTCTTCCTCACTCTCAGCTGCTACCTCTGCGACTAGCTCGGGTGCAACTATTAATTCTTCACTCACCACATGAATATCTCTAATTCCTTCTTCGCCTGACATCACATTATCCTGGTTGGTGATTAGAGGTGTCTCCACGGTCTCATTCACTCAATTGTTAACATTTTCAGCTGCCATTTTCAAATACTGCCACAAAACAAGGGTTAATTGACATGCCACATATTATCCCTATACTCTGACCGAGCAATTAAATACCAAATAAACTTAGGTAGGTCATACTAGCGAAGGAATTCCCCGTCTCTCCCCTCCTAGTTCTTGTGACGCCCCAAAAATAGGTATACATCACCCATCTTGAGTCGCCAAATACATGGTACAAAATTCAAATACAACTTAATAATACAATTGTCGTGTAAAATACAACAAAATATAAACTGAGAGTTTTAATACGAATATTGTCTTCTAGACAGTATTCAACTCAAATGGAGTCCTCAATACATTTATTATCACACTATTTCATAGAATAGTGAGGACTACTAATGCTATCATCATCTGGACCGTCACTCCATTCTCCGACTAGTCCCTACTACGTTCTCATTTCCTGAAGAGAACAATGAAAGCAAAAGGGTGAGCTCAACTAGCCCAGTAAAAAATATTATGACTATGATAATGTAGAATAAATTATCGTTAGCCTTCAACCGTGTTAAACTGATAAAATATAACAAACATCAAGTTTAACTGCAGCGGAACAAGCAATCCATTAGAAGAGTCAAGTAGATAATAAAATCTACTATCTTCTATGATTTAAAAGGTTTTTCATCACTTTTATCGCTGAGACTCGGCTTAAAAAATAATCCACATCATCCCTGCACTACGGCCAGGGATATTCATTAGTATCACGACCACAAATTATCCATGTTCTACGGGCTAAGGATATTTGTATTTTTATCAATGGTCATGATCATGCCAACAACTGTCCATCAATGCACTACGGGCCAATGAGGACTTTTACCACATCATTTGTAACATTACGGTCATGATTATACCGAATAATCCCTGGTCATAATCATACCAACTCTATCTATGCACTACAGGCCACAGATGACTTTCAACATAATATAAATATGAGGATAATGACAATGATATAAAAATTCAATAAAACAAGTTCAATGATAAATTTTTAAAGATTTATAATTTAATTTATCCAGAAATCAATAACGTCCAAATTGTCAACATGATACTGCTTTATAGAGTAAAATTCAAGAATAATATTGTACCAAAAATAATTTAGACCGAAAACGAATCAATTTTTTATAATGAATAGTACTCGAGTGAATAGTATCCCGTGAATAGTACTTCGGGAATAATAACCCCGTGAATAGTACTCCGACATGAAAAAGTTTAAACTTATCAAGAATGCTCAGAATAATATTTTCATGAAATACTGGATGAAGCGCAAATATTAAAGATATTCTAATAATTTCATGGAGTATAGAAGCCAAAATTTTAACAAACGAGTATAGAATTCGAAATCTGAAACGAAATAATATTACTGACATACTACAGAGTATGGAAGAAAATATTATTTGAAGCAAATATTAAACAAAAATAGCATCCCTTACCTTAAAAAGAAGAGTATTCGAATTGGTATAGCGAGGATATTCTTGAATAAAACTTTCAATATTTTTTACGCTCAAAGCTTTCTAAAACTCGAAAGAAATACGCTCAAGATTATAGAAGAAGAATTCTGTGATTCTGGTGTGATTTTCAATTCTAACCTCAGCGCCTATTTATAGGAAAATGCTAGAACGTCATAGGAGACTAAAATAATTAAATAATAATATTATTTTTCTTTTCTTATGCACATGTATTAGACCAATTCAAGCACTCCATTCTTGAATAGAAATTCAGCACATGCTTTCCACAAAAAAACAAAAGTGGGTCCCCCCATTTTAATAAAAATTATTTTATTTTCCGAAACTTCAGTAATTCATAATAAATAGCCCTTTTATCAAAAAAATACAAATTTTATGTCCATTCCACACGAAATCGAATTCTCTACAACTTTGTAGCTTTAAGTTTTTCCAAATTCCAAACAGAAAATATCCAAAATCCACAAACAGATGATTTTTAATACCTCATAAAATTCATAACAAATCATACGTTAATTTTTAACAGTCCAAAATTTGTGGACATATACTAAACTTATATATGCATAACATATCCAAAAATCACAACGATCCAACGGTCGGATTAAAATTCTAACTCACACAATAGAGCTTTAAGAACACTGATTTTATTTTTAATACTTCCATTCCGACAAAAATACTGATAAAATACCTCAATATTAATTCCTTCCTTTATAACCACATAAAATAACTATTTTTCTATCCATTATTTATGTCCACATAAAATAAATATTTTCTTATGATATAAATCAATAATTAATTATTCACAAATAATATTACAGAATCACAATAATAACAACCAGGCCGTTCCCAAGAAAGAGGGGGCTTTCCGATAAGAATTTCTCCTTACTGGCACGTAATTAGGTGACCAAACCTCTCCTTGATAGAACTTTCTAGACATTACCAATAATGCTATCTAATAAAATTATTCAAATAATATGAATTATTGATCTGATAATGGGAAATACTGTGCAGTGACAATTATTGAAATAACAATAATATAAAATATCAACATAGCAATTATTGAACCAATAAAATAAAATATTAAACATTAATTACTGTAACAATTAGTGAGTAGTGCCTTCTTATGTAAGAATCAATAATTCAAAAAATACTGTGTAATACCGTGTGCTATTGTGCAACAACGCGTATTACTGTATTTTAACCACTAGGTATTCCAACAGTTAACGGTAAAACTTTCGCCGTTATTTTATAAAAAGATATCTTTGTCGTTTTCTCAATCCGACAATAATTCTGTTGTGGGGTCCACCAATGATTGTGCTGTCGTACGAATATTTTCTGTTAAAACGAATATTCCCTGACCAATCGAATATTATATAACAACTTACGTACTTTGCAAAATTTATAAATATTACACACAACTATAACATTATATCAAATTCACTCCATAATATTCAAAAAAGATATTTATAGAAAATTCATCTTTATTCATAAAAGTTGGGGTCTTACAGTTCTTATCTCACTTCTCAGCCAGGGATCATATCCCTAAGCTTTGATACCAACTGTGACGCCCCTAAAATAGGTATACATCACCCATTCTGAGTCGCCAAATATATGGTACATAAATCAAATACAAACTTCTTTTATACAATACGACAACAGCGTAGCAGAGTTTTTACACGAATATTGTCTCATAGACAGTATTCAAACTCAAATGAAGTCCTCATTATATTTATTATCATACTATTTCATAAAATAATGGGGACTACTATAGCCACCATCTCGGACCGTCACTCTGTTCCCCGACTAGTCTCAGCTACGTTCTCATTTCCTGAAGAGAACAATGAAAATAAAAGGGTGAGCTCAACTAGCCCAGTAAGAAATATTATGACTAAGATAATGTAGAATAAATTATCGCTAGCCTTCAACAGTGTTAAACTGATAAAATACAATAAATGTCAAGTTTAACTACAGCAGAATAAGTAATCCATTAGAAGAGTCCAGTAGAGCATGATATCTACTATTTTCTATGATTTAAAAAGGTTTTTCATCAACTTTATCGCTGAGACTCAGCTTAATAAATAAACCACATCATCGAATCATCCCTGCACCACGGCCAAGGAAATTCATGTAATCATCAATGGTCATGATTATACCGAATAATCCCTGGTCATAATCATACCAACAATTGTCCATCAATGCACTACAGGCCAATGAGGACTTTTACCACATCATTTGTAACATTACGGGTCATGATTATACCGAATGATCCCTGGTCATAATCATACAAATCAACAGTCCATCTATGCACGTAGGCCAAAGATGACTTTCATCACAATATAAGCATGAAGATGATGACAATGATATAAGAATTCAATTAAAAGAAACAAAAGATAAATTTTTAAAGATTTATAATTTAATTTATTCAGAATTTAATAATGTTCAAATTGCCAACATGATACTGCTTTGTGGAGTAAAATTCAAGAATGATATTGTATCAAAAATGATTTGGACCCAAAAAAATTAATTTTTGTCATGAATAGTACTCCGGGTAAATAGTACTCGGATGAATAGTATCCCATGAATAGTACTTCAGAAATAATATCCCGTAAATATTACTTTATGAATAGTACTTTATGAATAGTACCCGTGAATAGTACTTTATGAATAGTATCATATAAATGAATAGTACTCATGGACAGTACTCCGGCATGAAAAGCTTAAAATTTAACAAGAATGTGCAGAAAATATCCTTGTGAAACGATACTAGATGAAGCGCAAATTTCAAGGATATTCTACTAATTTCACGGAGTATAGAAGCAATATTTTAACAAAATGAGGGTATAATCAGGAATACTAGACGAAATAATATTGCTCACATACTACAGAGTATGGAAGAAAATATTATTCCTTATGCCTTACGAATACGAAAGAAATAATACCCCTTACCTCAGAAGAAGATTGGATACTGGAATATGGAAGTAGCAGACTTCTCTTTCTCTTTATAGTTTCTCTCTCTATAGCTTCTCTCTCTATAATTGCTCTTGTGAGTCTTAGTGAATTGGTGAGAATGAAAGAAGAATGAGCTTCTATTTATAGAAAAATATAGTTTCGATAATTGCACGTTTTGGGGCTCGAAATATTACAGTATAATACCTTCATCTTTTCCTTCATTTTTAATTTAGTCGTACAAGTATTATTAAACTTGCACGACCTCCCCTAATAGTACATCATGTGAATCAATAGTACATTCATGTGAATTAATAGTTCTATACATATGAAAAAAATAATTACAGTATAGTACCTTCATCTTTACCTCTATTTTTAATTTAGTCATGCAAGTATTATCAATCTTGCACCACTTTCCCTAATAGTACATGCATGTGAATCAATAGTACATACATGTGAATAAATAGTTATAAGCATGTTAATTAATAGAAATTAATTGCTCATTTATCTGATTAATTACCCGATTGGTCAATATAACCTTCAGACATCAATTATTATCGGAATAGATGTCGATTTTCACTAACACTAATAATTCCAACACAATAAAAATATCAATTTCATCTTTAATCAACACGAACATATTTATCATTAATATTATAACTCACAATATTTAACAACCAGATCATTCTCAGGAAAGAGAGGGCTTTTCGATAAGGATTTCTCCCTATTGACGCGTAATTAGGTGACCAAACATCTCCTCGACAAAACTTTTTAGACATCGTCAATATTACAAATAATAATATGAATAACTTTGTCGTCTCAATTATTGATTTAATAATATAAAATATTTTGCAGATGATACTGTGATAATAATTGAATCAATAATATGAGAGATATTATGCAGCAATTACTGTAGTAATAATTGAGTATAACTGAGTGACTTCTTATATAAGCATCAATAATCATTACTGTGTGCTACTATGCAACCACGCGTATTATTGTACTTTTACTACCGGGTAGTTCAACAGTTTTTAACGATAAAAATTTTGCCGTTATTTTCATAAAAATATATTTCTGTCATTTTCTAACTCCGACAGTAATTCCGTAGCGGGATCCACCAATGCTTGTGTCGTCGTACGAATATTCCCTGTTCAAACGAATATTTTCCGACCAATCGAATTTTCTCCGACACAACGATTATTTTATATCAACTTGCTTACTTTGCAAAATTTTCAAATGTCACCCTTAACTTTAACCTTTATCAATTTAACCATTTACTAAATAAAATAATAATTATAAGAAAATTGAATACTTTCATTTCATAAAATTCGGGGTCTTATAGGTGAAATGTGAAAATTTTGCAAAATAAGAAAGTGGTTATAAAATATTCATTGTTGTCGGTAAATATTCGTTTGGTCATGGAATATTCTTGCTGTCGGGGAATATTCGTACGATGGCGCAACCATTTGTGGGCCCCATAAAAAAAATTGTCGGATAAAAAAATGACAAGTTTGAGTTTTTAGAAATAACGGTGTAATTGTTACCGTTAATACTGTTGGAATACCCGGTGGTTAAAATACAGTAATACGCGTCGTTGCACAGTAGCACACGGTATTACACAGTATTTTTGGATTATTGATTCTTACGTAAGAAGGCACTACTCAATAATTGTTACAGTAATTACTGTTTAATATTTTATTTTATTAGTTCAATAATTGCTACGTTGATATTTTATATTATTGTTATTCCATAATTGTCACTACACAGTATTTTCTATTATCAGACCAATAATTCATATTATTTGAATAATATTATTAGATAGAATTATTAGCAATGTCTAAGAAAGTTCTGTCTAAGGAAAGGAGTTTGGTCATCTAATTGCGCGCTAGTAAGGAGAAATCCTTATTGGAAAGCCCCCTCTTTTTCCTGAGAACGACCTGGTTGTCATATTGTGATTATGTAATATTATTTGTGAATAATTAATTATTAATTTATATGATAAGGAAATATTTATTTTTATGTGGATATAAATGAAGAAATTAATGTTGAGGTGTTTTATCAGTATTCTGTCAGAATGGAGGTATTTTCTGTTTGAAATTTAGAAAAACTTTCTTCTACAAAGTTGTAGAGAATTAAATTTCCTATGGAATGGACATAAAATTCGTACTATTTATTATGAATTATTGAAGTTGTTAATTATTATTTAAATTAAAATATTTTGGAAATTTTCTAAAATGGGTGGGCCCCACTTTTGGTTGGTGAGAAATGTGCTGAAATTTTATTTCAAAAGGGGTGTGCGTGCATAGTAACAAGTAAAGCCATCAGGTAGCAGGTTAGTCTACTTTGGCGTTCTAGTATTTTTCTATAAATAGGGTGCTTAGTTAGAACTGAAAATCACACAAGAATTAGAAGTTTTCTCTCTCTATAATATCGAGCGTATTTTTGTGATTATTTAGATACTTTGAGAGTTGTTATTCAGTGCAAGTTTCCTTCAGCATTATATCCGATATTTCAGACAAAAGTACTGTTATTTTGAGGTAAGGGATGTTATTTTCTTCGTAAATGATGTTATTTCTTTTAATATCATTATACCGAAATATTGGTATGAATTTTATCATGAAATTTTTATCTTTTTATGTTGAGGTTACTATTCATGTATACGGCACTATTCACATATACGACACTATTCACGAATACGGTAATATTCACAAAGTATGATTTTTCTTATGAAAATTCTACCTTTTCATGTCAGGGTTACTATTCACGTATACGACACTATTCACGTTTATGACACTAGTCACGAATACGACATTATTCACAAAAAAATAAAATTTTCTCTTCTTTATCCAAGATGTCTATTATGTTTACTATCTTTGATTGTATCCATATTTTGATCTTTATTTTTGAATTTCACTCCACTATGGTTTATTATAGAGTATTTTTGAACTTGGATTATCTAAAGTACGAATCCCTAATCTTTGTCCTTTTATCTCACTAGATTCATTTTTTTTAAATATTTTTCATCATCCTTAGTCCTAAATAATGATATAACTGAATATCTTTGGCATGTAGTGCAAAGATGAATGATTATCTGATGAATATCTTTGGCCCGTAGTGCAAAGATAGACATGTGTTGAGATGAACATGACCAACTGGTGATACAAATGAATATCGTTGGCCTGTAGTGCAAAGATGAATACTTAATTCAAGATGTATATTGATTGATGTTACAGGGATAAAATATTGATGATGAACTTTTAAATTCATAGATGATAGTAGATTTCATTGTCTACTTAACTCTTCTAATGAATTGTTATTTCCGCTGCGAATATTGATCTAAAATTGGTTATCTATTATATTTCATCTGATTTGTTGAAGGCTAACGATAATTTGTTGTTCAATATCTTAGTCATAATACTCTTTACTGGGCTAGTTGAGCTCACCCTTTTCCTTTTTGTTCCATGTTTCTTCTCAGGAGGCGAGAATATAGCGGGAACTAGTCGGGTTGTGGAGTGATGGGTCCAGACAGTTGTTTTAGTAGTTCTCACTATTTTGTAAAATAGTGTATCAATAATTTTAATGAGGACTTATTTAAGTGTGGATATTGTCTAGAGGACAATATTTGTATTTAAACTCATAGCTTATGTGTTGTCATATTTTGCACAACAATTGTAATAATAAAGTTGTAGTTATTTTCTGTACCATGTGTTTGGCGACTCAGAATGGGTTGGGTAGATTGGACCTATTTTGGGGGCGTCACAGTTGGTATCAGAACTTAGGGATATGGTCTCTGGCGGAGATGGGGAAATAGAACTAGGAGGGGAGAGACGAGTAAATTCTTCTCTAGTGTGTCCTACCTAAGCTTATTTGTTGGTCAGTCAGAATATAGGGGAATTATGTGGAATATCAATTTCTTTAATTAAGTCTTGTTTTGTGGTAATATTTGAGAATGACAGCTGAAAATGTTAACAATAGAGTGATTAAGACCGTGGAGACACCTTTAATCACAAAACATGAGAACATGCAACAGGACAACAATATTCCTCCTGTAAACAACACTAGTTACAACAAACGATGAATGATGAGATGTTTAGAAGCTGTGAGACCCCGAATTTTATGAAATAAAAGTATTCACTTTTTCTATTTTGGTAAATGGTTAAATTGATAAAAGGTTAAAGTTAAGGGTGATATGTAAATTTTTTTTAAAGTAAACAAGTTGTCATAAAATACCTGGTCACTATTCACGAGTTACTATTCACCAAAATTACTATTCACTCTAGTATCGTTCACTCGAGTATTTGGGACACTTTTTGTGTTGGAGTACTATTCATGAGTTACTATTCACGAGTTACTATTCACAGGTTACTATTCACCCAAATTACTATTCACTCGAGTATTTGGGACACTTTTTGTGTCGGAGTTACTATTCATGAGTTACTATTCACGGGTTACTATTCACCTAAATTATTATTCACTCTAGTATTGTTCACTCGAGTATTTGGGACACTTTTTATGTCGGAGTTACTATTCACGAGTTACTATTCATGGGTTACTATTCACCCAAATTACTATTCACTCTAGTATTGTTCACTCGAGTATTTGGGACATTTTTTGTGTCGGAGTACTATTCACGAGTTACTATTCACGAGGAATATGCGTACGACGGTACAATCATTGGTGGCCCCCACAACGAAATTATTATCGGATTGAGAAAATGACAAAAATATTTTATTAAAAATAACGGCGGAAGTTTTACCGTTGATACTATTGAACTACTCGGTAGTAAAAGTACAGTAATACGTGTGGTTGCATAGTAGCACACGGTATTGATGCTTATGTGAGAAGTCACTCAGTTTGATTCAATTATTGTCAATTAATAATATGAATTATTTAGCGATAATGAAGTTTTGTTTTATTCGTATTATTAACGTAATAAAACCGAAACATCTTTTTATATAAAACAGAATACTTTATTAAAGTTATTCTATAAATAGAATATATTATATTTTATTTAAAAGATTTTTCTTTAAATATGGACCGTCAGATTAAAGTAAATCAATCTGGACCGTTCATGGATTAGTTACTATGCATTCTATTTTTCTATAAATAGAAGCTCATTCCTTCATTATTTTCTTACGAATTCACTGAACTCTAGAGAGAGAAACTATAGAGAGAAAGAAGAAGAGTATTCTGCCACTTAACTACTTCTTTATTTCAGTTCTTCTTTAAAACGGTAAGGGGTGTTATTCTTTCTTATTCATGAAGAGAACTTCTGTTATTTCATTCTTTATTATTCTGTTGGAATAACCTGTAAAAGTGGCATACCCTATACATGAACTGTATACGCGGCATACCCTATACTTGGTGAAATCCTTATGCTATTCCATTCTTTAATATTCCGTTGGAATAACCTGTATGCGTGGTTTACCCTATACTTGGTGGAATGACCTGTATATGCAGTTTACCCAATACTTGGTGATCTTCTTCTGTTATTCCATTCTTTATTATTATGTTGGAATAACCTGTTTATGCGAAGTACCACATACTTGGTGAAACTCTTTTATTATTCTGTTCTTTACGATTCTGTCAGAATATCCTGTCGGTGTGAATTTCACCTGACCTGGTTCCATCATTTATTATTCCGCATTTATTATTCTGTCGGAATATCCTGTCGGTGTGAATTTCACCTGACCTGGTTCCATATTTATTATTTCGCATTTATTATTCTGTTGGGAATAACCTGTCTGTGCGGTCTCTATCGCATGCATGGTGAATCCTTCTGTTATTCCATTCTTTATTATTCTGTTGGAATAACCTGTCTATGTGAATTGCCACATGCATGGTGAATGATCCTTTATATTCATTCCTTATTAAATTGTGGAAATGATCTGTATACATGGATTACCGCATGGCTGGTGAAAATCTATTTGCAGTTTCATATATTCTTTATTATACTCATTTGGTTAAAGTTTTGATTTCTATACTCCATGAAATTAGTGGAATATTCTTGATATTTGCGCTTCATCCAGTATCTTTTCATGAAAATATTCTTCTGAGCATTCTTGACTGTTACTTTACAAAGAAGTATCATGTTGACAATTTGGATATTATTAGTTCCTGGATAAACTAATTCTTGAACTTGTTTAATTGAATTCCTATAACATTGTCATCATCCTAATGTTTATTTTATGTTAAAAGTCATCTTTGGCTTACGTACATAGATGGACTTAGTATGATTATGACCAGGGATCATTCGGCATAATCATGAACTGTGATGTTATAAGTGGTGTGATAAAAGTCCTCAGTGGCTTGTAATGCATTGATATACAGTTTTTTGTATGATTATGACCAGGGATTTTTCGGTATAGTCATGACCATTGATGATTTAATGAATATCCTTGGCCCGTAATACAAGGATGATTAGAAAATGTGGTTTATTTATTAAGCTGAGTCTCAGTGATAAAAGTTGATGAAAACATTTTTAAATCATAGAAGATAGTAGAATTTATTCTCTACTTGACTCTTCTAATGGATTGCTTATTCCGCTGCAGTTAAACTTGATGTCTATTGTATTTTATCAGTTTAACATTGTTGAAGACTATTGATAATTTATTCTTCATTATCTTAGTCATAATAATTTTTACTGGGCTAGTTGAGCTCACCCTTTCTTTCAATGTTCTCTTCAGGAAATGAGAATATAGCTGGGACGAGTCAGGGAAAGGAGTGATGGTCCAGAAGATAGCATTAGTAGTCCTCACCATTCTGTTAAATAGTGTGACAATAAATATAATGAGGACTCCTTGAGTATGGATATTGTCTAGATGACAATATTCCTATTAGAACTCTCAGTTTATGTATTGTCGTATGTTACACGACATTTGTATAATTAAGTTTGTATTTGTATTTTGTACCATGTATCTGACGACCCAAGATGGGTAATGAATACCCGATTTTGGGGGCGTCACAGAAGCTTTTTGCATTTTATGCAAAATCAGACGAGGGAGACTCGTGTACAAAATACGGGGTGGAAATGATAGCAATGCGCAGCTTGTCACAGCCAAGCAGTTCAAAGAGTTGGGACCACAGTTCTTGGGAAAGCTGGATCCGATTAAGGCGAAAACGTGGGTCAAGAAAATTACCAAGATATTCGATGTCTTGGGATGCACGGAGGAACAGAAGATTCCATTCGCCACCTTTATGTTCCGCGGTGAGGTAGATTATTGGTGGGAATCTGTGAAGCGTACCCAGTCAGCCGCACTCAATATGTTTTGGGAAACATTTAAGAAACTGTTCAATGACAAGTATTTTCCTGAAAGTATTCGTCATATGAAAGAGATAGAGTTTATTAGATTGGAACAGAACAACATGTCTGTATCCCAGTACGAGGTTAAGTTCACAGAGTTATCCTGGTTTGCACCTCATTTGGTAGAGAATGAGGAACATATGACACGAATGTTTCTGAGAGGTCTGAAACCCGAGATTCGGCAATATCTTATTTCTTACAAATTTTCTCTATTTTCAAATGTTGTGAACATGGCTCAATTAGTAGAGCGAGATAATGAGTATGTTCAACCGAGGGACCACACACCAGGGTCATACCGATAGCGGCAGTCATCGGAGCAATGATAACGAGCAAGGAGGAAAATATCCGGACAAAAGCGGTAACCACTCTGGTGGTAATCGTGACCATGATAGTAGAAAAAGCAAGTCAGAGGAAGATTTCAAAAAGAGAAGGTACAACAATAACAATGTGAAGACGTCAGCACCAGCATCAACTGTTCATGGGGGAGGAGAACGACCATTGGTCGTATGTTATAAATGCGGGAAAGAGGGACATATCAGCCCAAACTGTCCACAACAATTCAAGGTGTGACGCCCCTAAAACAGGTATACATCACCCATCTTGGGTCGTCAGATACATGGTACAAAATTTAAATACAACTTAATTATACAACAGCCATGTAAAATACGATAAAACATAATCTACGAGTTTTAATAAGAATATTGTCATCTAGACAATATCCACTCTCAATGGAGTCCTCATTACATTTATTGTCACGCTATTTCACAGAATAGTGAGGACTACTAAAACAACCATCTGGACCGTCAATCCATTCCCCGACTCATCCCAGCTATATTCTCATTTCATGAAGAGAACAGTGAAAGAAAGGGTGAGCTCAACTAGCCCAGTAAGAAATATTATGACTAAGATAATGCAGAATAAATTATCCTTAGCCTTCAACAGTATAACAACTGATAGAATATAATAGACAACAAGTTTTAGATCAACAACTGCAGTGGAATAAGCAATCCATTAGAAGAGTCAAGTAGAACATAATATCTATTATCTTTTCTAGATTAAAAGTCCATCGTTTTCATTCCTGTAATACTCAACAACAGTTCTTTGTTATACCCAAGAAAAAAATAACAATCATCACATGTCTTCACCTGAACCACCAAAGATTATAATTAAATCCACAATTCATATTTATAATCATGTAAATCAACAGTTTCTCCTTGCCACAAAGGCCTAATAGAACGTTTACTCAATATCCTTACCCCAAAGGGTAAATATATTCAAATGTAATAACAATGATCATACCAATCAGTTGTCTACCTTTGCACTACGGGCCAAAGATATTCAACTATAAAACCAATGGTCATGATCATACCAATCAATTGTCTGTCAGTGCACTACGGCCAAAGACATTCAACTATTAACTAAAGGTCATGATCCAGCTAATGACATCATCAAATTATTCATGCACTACGGGCCAAGGATATTCGTTATTATCACCAGTGGTTATGATTATGTCATACACATGTCCATCTTTGCACGTAAGCCAAAGATATACAACTATAAAACTAATAATCAACAATCCATCTTTGCACGTAAGCCAAAAATATACAACTGTAAAACCAATAATCAACAGTCCATCTATGCACGTAATCCACGTAGACAGATCATTTCCACAATTTAATAAGGAATGAAAACGAAGGATCATTCACCATGCATGCGGTAATCCACATAGACAGGTTAGTCCAACAGAATAATAAAGAATGGAATAACAGAAGAATTCACCAGGCATGCGATAGACCGCACAGAAAAGTTATTCCAACAGAATAATAAAGAATGGAATAAAAGAAGAATTCAGCATGCATGCGATAGACCGCACAGACAGGTTATTCCAACAGAATAATAAAGAATGGAATAATAGAAGAATTCACCAGGCATGCGATAGACCGCACAGATAGGTTATTCCAACATAATAATAAAGAATGGAATAACAGAAGAATTCACCAAACATGCGATAGACCGCACAAACAGGTTATTCCCAATAGAATAATAAATAATGGAACCAGGTCATGCGTAATACGCACAGATAGGATATTCTAACAGAATAATAAAGAATAGAACCAGGTCATGCGTAATCCGCACAGACAGGATATTCCAACAGAATAATAAAGAATGGAATAACAGAAGAATTTCACTATGTATGCGGTACTTCGCATAGACAGGTTATTACAACATAATAATAAAGAATGGAATAACAGAAGAATTTCACCATGTATGCGGTACTTCGCATAGACAGGTTATTCCAACATAATAATAAAGAATGGAATAACAGAAGCTCTCTTCATGAATACGAAAGAAATAATACCCCTTACCAATACAACAAATAATATCCCTTACCAATACAACAAATAATTTCTCTTACCTTAGAAGAAACTGAATACTAGAATAGTGAGGTGGCAGACTTCTCTTCTTCTTTCTCTCTATAATTTCTCTCTATAATAATTGCTCTATAGCTTTAGTGAATTGGTGAGAAATGAAGGAAGAATGAGCTTTTATTTATAGAAAAATATAGTTTCAATAATTGTACATTTTGGAGCTCAAAATATTACAGTACAATACCTTCATCTTTTTCTTCATTTTTAATTTAGTCCTGCAAGTATTATCAAACTTGCACCACCTCCCCTAATAGTAAATCATGTGAATTAATAATAAATCATGTGACTCAATAGTTCTAAACATGTGAAAAATTAATTATAGTATAGTACCTCCAACTATACCTCTATTTTTAATTTAGTCATGCAAGTATTATCAATCTTGCACTAACTCTCCTAATAGTAAATCATGTGAATCAATAGTACACACATGTGAATACATAGTTATAAACATGTGAATTAATAGTAATTAATTGCTCATTTATCTGGTTAATTACCCGATTAGTCAATATAACCTCCAGACATCAATTATTATCGAAATAAATGTCGATTTCCACTAACACTAATAATCCCAGCATAATGGAACTATCAATTTCATCTTTAATCAATACAAACTTATTCATCATTAATATTATAATTCATAATATTTAACAACTAGGTCGTTCCAAGGAAAGAGGGGGCTTTCCGATAATAATTTCTCCCTATTGACGTGCAATTAGATTATCTAACCTCTCCTTGACAGAACTTTGTCGTCTCAATTATTGATTTAATAATATAACATATTATGCAGATGATACTGTGACAATAATTGAATCAATAATATGAGAGATATGATGCAGCAATTGCTGTAGTAATAATTGAGTATAATTGAGTGACTTCTCACGTAAGCATCAATAATTAATACCGTGTGCTACTATGCAACCACGCGTATTACTATACTTTTATCACCAATTATTTTATAACAACTTGTTTACTTTAAAAAATTTTCACATATCACCCTTAACTTTAACCTTTTATCAATTTAACCATTTACTAAATAGAATAATTATAAGAAAATTGAATACTTTCATTTCATAAAATTTGGGGTCTCACAATCTCCCCTCCTTATGAAATTTTTCCCTCGAAATTTACGTACCTGGTAGTTCAAAGAGATGAGAATACCTTATTTTCTTTTCGGATTGTACCTTCCCGATTATTTCCACTCTATCATGATTTTCCCATTTCTCATCTCCTGTATTTCAGATATCATTCTAGAATATAGTTTCAAAATAAGAGTTAATTGACATGCCACATATTATCCCTATACTCTGACAGACCAATTAAATACCAAATAACTTAGGTAGGTCATACTAGCGAAGGAATTACCCGCCTCTCCCCTCCTAGTTCTAGTCTCACATCTCAGCTAGGGATCATATCCCTAAGCTTTGATACCAACTGTGACGCCCCCAAAACAGGTATACATCACCTATCTGGGTCGTCAGATACATTGTACAAAATTCAAATATAACTTAATTATACAACAGTCGTGTAAAATACGACAAAACATAATCTAAGAGTTTTAATAAGAATATTATCATCTAGACAATATCCACTCTTAATGGAGTCCTCATTACATTTATTGTCACACTATTTCACAGAATAGTGAGGACTACTAAAACAACCATCTGGACCGTCAATCCGTTCCCCGACTCGTCGCAGCTATATTCTCATTTCCTGAAAAGAATAGTGAAAGAAAGGGTGAGCTCAACTAGCCCAGTAAGAAATACTATGACTAAGATAACGCAGAATAAATTATCCTTAGCCTTCAATAGTATAACAACTAATAGAATATAATAGACAACAAGTTTTAGATCAACAACTGCAGCGGAATAAGCAATCCATTAGAAAAGTCAAGTAGAATATAATATCTACTATCTCTTCTAGATTAAAAGTCCATCGTTAATATTTCATTCCTGTAATACTTAACAACAGTTCTTTATTATACCCAAGATAAAAAGAACTATCATCACCTGCCTTCACCTGAACCACCAAAGATTATAGTTAAATCCACAATTTATATTTATAATCATATAAATCAACAGTTTCTCCTTGCCACAAAGGCTTAATAGAACGTTTACTCATTATCCTTACCCCAAAGGCTAAAGATATTCAAATGTAATAACAATGATCATACCAATCAGTTGTCTACCTTTGCACTACGGGCCAAAGATATTCAACTATAAAACCAATGGTCATGATAATACCAATCAATTGTCTGTCAGTGCACTATGGCCAAAGACATTCAACTGTTAACTAATGGTCATGATCCTGCCAATCACATCAACGAATTATCCATGCACTACGGGCCAAGGATATTCGTTATTATCACCAGTGGTTATGATCATGTCATACACATGTCCATCTTTGCACGTAAGCTAAAGAAATACAACTATAAAACCAATAATCAACAGTCCAGCCAAAAATATACAACTGTAAAACCAATAATCAACAGTCCATCTATGCACGTAAGCCAAAGATGACTTTCATCACAATATAAGCATGAGGATGATGACAATGATATAAGCATTAATCAAACGAAATCAAGGATAAATATTAAAGACTTTAAATTTATCCAGAGTTTAAAAATATCCAAATTGTCAACATGATACTGCTTTGTGGAGCAAAATTTAAGAATAATATTCATGTACCAAAAATAATTTGGACAGAAAAAAGAAATATATTTTTCGGGTGAATAATACCCTTTGAATAGTACCTCGTGAATAGTACCCTGGCATGAAAAGTGTCCCGAATACTCGAGTGAATAATATTAGAGTGAATAGTAATCGGGTAAATAGTAACCCATGAATAGTAACTCGTAATAGAAAAATACCATAAAAAATGATATTCCATGATGAGTACAAAAGAAATGATATCTCATACGAGTATAATAGAATATATGAAACTGCAAATGAATTTTTGCCCTCCATGCGGTAATCCACGTAGACAGATCATTTTCACAATTTAATAAGGAATGAATATGAAGGTTCATTCACCATGCATGCGGTAATTCACATAGACAGGTTATTCTAACAAAATAATAAAGAATGGAATAACAGACCGCACAAACAGGTTATTCTAACAGAATAATAAAGAATGGAATAACAGAAGAATTCACCATGCATGCGATAGACCGCACAGACAGGTTATTCCAATAGAATAATAAAGAATGGAATAACAGAAGAATTCACCAGGCATGCGATAGATCGCACAGATATGTTATTCCAACATAATAATAAAGAATGGAATAACAGAAGAATTCACCAGGCATGCGATAGACCGCACAGACAGGTTATTCCCAACAAAATAATAAATAATAGAACCAGGTCATGCATAATACGCACAGACAGGATATTTCAACAGAATAATAAAGAATGGAACCAGGTCATGCTTAATCCGCACAGACAAGATATTCTAACAAAATAATAAAGAATGGAATAACAAAAGAATTTTACTATGTATGCGGTACTTCGCATAGACAGGTTATTCCAACATAATAATAAAGAATGGAATAACAGAAGAATTTCACCATGTATGCGGTACTTCGCATAGACAGGTTATTCTAACATAATAAAGAATAGAATAATAGAAGCTCTCTTCATGAATACGAAAGAAATAATACCCCTTACCAGTACAATAAATAATATCCCTTATCAATACAACAAATAATATCCCTTACCTTAGAAGAAACTGGATACTGGAATAATGATGTAGCAGACTTCTCTTCTTCTTTCTCTCTATAATTTCTCTCTATAATAATTGCTCTATAGCTTTAGTGAATTGGTGAGAAATGAAGGAAGAATGAGCTTCTATTTATAGAAAAATATAGTTTTAATAATTACACATTTTGGGGCTCAAAATATTACAGTACAATACCTTCATCTTTTCTTTCATTTTTAATTTAGTCCTGCAAGTATTATCAAATTTGCACCACCTCCCCTAATAGTAAATCATGTGAATCAATAGTCAATCATGTGACTCAAAAGTTCTAAACATGTAAAAAAATTAATTACAGTATAGTACCTCCAACTATACCTCCATTTTTAATTTAGTCATGCAAATATTATCAATCTTGCACCAACTCCCCTAATAGTAAATTATGTGAATCAATAGTATACACATTTGAACACATAGTTATAAGCATGTAAATTAATAGCAATTAATATCTCATTTATCCGGTTAATTACCCGATTGGTCAATATAACCTCCAGACATCAATTATTATCGAAAAAATATCGATTTCCACTAACACTAATAATACCAACACAATGGAACTATCAATTTCATCTTTAATCAATACGAACTTATTTATCATTAATATTATAATTCATAATATTTAACAACTAGGTCGTTCCCAGGAAAGAGGGGGCTTTCCAATAAGTATTTCTCCCTATTGGCGCGCAATTAGATTATCTAACCTCTCCTTGACAGAACTTCTAGACATTGTCAATATTACAAATAATAATATGAATAACTTTGTCGTCTCAATTATTAATTTAATAATATAACATATTATGCAGATGATACTATTATAATAATTGAATCAATAATATGATAGATATAATGCAGCAATTACTGTAGTAATAATTGAGTATAATTGAGTGACTTCTTACGTGTAACGAATGATTTGTTTGAGTTGTGATTCTGAGGACAGAATCCTTTTAAGAGGGGAAAGATGTAACATTCCATATTTTTTAAATGTAAGTTATAAATATTTATTGATTTACATAAATATTTATTGGATGCGTTTATTATTGAATAAGTAATTGTTCAAATTGATTGAGTTGATTTAGTTAATTATTTATTTGCTAAATAATTAATATGATTAGTTAATTATTTATTTGTTAAAATAATTAATGTGTTATGTGGATTGAGTTATGTGATTAAATAATTGATTTAATAAATTATTATTAAATAAAGTGTGACAAATAACTATGTTATAAGAGTTATTAAAATAAATTAAAGTAGTTTATTTTAGTTTTACCCAAACAAAACTTAAAGATATAAACTATTTTATTTTAAAGGGATTTGCCAAACAAAGCCCTATGGCTTTTGGATTTTTGAAATTTAAATTGTTTATAAAATAAACTAAATAATATATATATATATATATATATATATATATATATATATATATATATATATATATATTTATTAATGGTACGTTATATATTTTTATAACTGATGTTATTATTGATTAGGCTTATTATGGCCATGTCCGTTTTATGTAACGCGTATTGGATATCAGTTGAGTTATGTGGTTAGTAGTCTAAATTATTACTGAGAAAAGAAACAAGAGCTAGAGAGAGTTTTAAGAAAAAGATAGAAGTTCAGAGTTTGAGAGCGAACGTGATTCTCAAAGCAAGTCCGTTAACAAAGATTCGTAAGCAAGCAAAAAGGTGGGTTTCTTTAACCTTAATTTATGTACATATATATTTGTGGTTTCATGATGCCTAATGTCTCTGTGTTCTTCAACTTTACGGTGTATAAGATTTTTACAAAACTCTCTGTAAAACTATGTTTGTATAATTAGTTAGAGAAGCATGCATATGTATAGTTGTAATTGTTATCACTAGCATGTATATATATATATATATATATATATATATATATATATATATATATATATATATATGACTGTATGCTAATTATAGGCTAAAGGAAGAAATTGATTTGTTCAGTGAAGTATATATATACGAATATATGTTTTGTAGAAATATCAAAAGTTATGTATGCTAACTGAGGAATTGAACAATACATGTTAATTTGTTATATGTTGGTATACTTGTATTTCAAAGTAATCAAATTTGGTTGATAACAGTGAAAATTTCGTTCACTGTACTTTAGATATCAACAACGGAGTTTTGAGTTTTAACCAAATATTATTTTAGTGATTTAAGTCTTTTAAATTTGTTGTTCAATTGTTGGAAATTGGTATATGAATGATTGTTAGCAATTATGTGTAGTTTATATTAGTTATACATGTTGTTTGGGGCGAATTGTTGTTACAAATTTAAGACAGTAGCTTTGGCTCTGTTCTTCGTTTTGGTTCTGTGAGTTTCGGCGCCCCAGCGTCAAAATTCACGCTCCAGCGCTAAATTTCGCGCCCTAGTGCCAAATTTCGCTCCCCAGCGCCAAAAATAGGCTAGAAGTTCATGCCCCAGCGCTGGAATTCGCGCACCAGCGCTGGAATTCGCGCCCCGACGCCACTGTCTCGCGCCTCAGCGCTGGAAAAGTGGTATGGGTCGGACAGTTTTAACCTCCTGTAGTAAAACGGTCATAACTTTCTCATACGAACTCCGATTGAGTTGATTCAAGATGATCCGGAACGAGGACGAATAGACCTACAACTTTCGTGCTTTAAGTTTTTTAATTTGAGGTCTGTAATAGTAGTCAAAATGGCCATCTTTAGGACTGTTGTGTATTTAAAGCCAATCGGAGGGCGTCGGGATACGCGAATGCAAGTGCAACCCTTTGTGTATTAGTATAACTTAATGATAACATGTTGGACATGTAATATGATGTTGTATCAAGTTATTAATGTGTATGTGGTGCAATGACTTGATCACTTAAGTAGTTGTAATAAAGCTAAATAGTGATGTTCATGAAAAGATGTGATATTGTTAGGAAGTTATATGAAACTAATATTAGTGTAGCTAATGTGTATTGTCAATACATATGGTATGTGTAAGACTTGTGGTGAACATGAGTAGTGATTATTTAACTTACGCACGAGGCAAGTTCCCTAACCTTTGCTACTTTATTATTCAGCAAGGTTACTTTTCACTGTTATGTTATACTTATGCAAATTCTCTATTTCTAATCTATTGTTTAACGATTTATTGTCATGCAAGTTCTTTAACCCTCATTTATTGTTGAGCAGGCTAGTTAATCTTTGTTTCTTTATTCAAAGTCTGTATTATTATTGTAAGAAGTGTGTTTATTCAGCTACTAATAACTGTTGTTTGATCTTCGTTCTTCAATATCACAGTACTATCTTACGTTATTGTACCGAACTCTAAGTTGCTTAGCGATTCTTTACCAATTCAACTAATCCTTAGTTGATGAATGTTCTAAACTCTAAATTACCCTTGAAGTCTACCCAAACCAAACTTCCTTTGGTTTGCATATGTACTCACACAAATTTTGAAAGCATGTTGTCGATGATAACATTTGTTCAATTTAAAAATTGTTAATACTCTAGCTCTTATTGATTCATCGATATACCTTGTTCATAAAGATATTATAATCAAACTCTTGAATAGTTATTTGTTTCTATCTGATTCAACCAGTACTTGGTTGATGAGCATTCTAAAGATCTAGAATTCCTTGAAAGCTAATTCCCAATCAAACTTCATTTGGTTTGGAACCTGATGATCTAAGCTGAGATGAACAACCCAATTATTAGGGGATTATTTTAGAAATACGCAATAGCGTTAAAATGTTTGTGCAATACATAGTACAAAGGGCTGATCACCTGGAGTACGAGATGATGGTCCATATTGTCGTTTAAACTGTTAAAGGTTACAGTAAAAACACCTGTGAACCTAGGACATAGATGATGATTATATTCTTTTAGACTGTTAAAGGTTAAAGTAGAAATACTTGTGAACCTAGAATAGAGTTCGTGGTCTTGTGACCCTCAGTATATTCTTTGATGTTGTTATCTGTTGTTAACTTAAACGTTCATTATTCCTTTGAACTCATTGCTGTTGAATTAAAGTTTCTTATTCCGGTAAGAATACTTTACCATTGAAAGCTCAGTTAATTGTCATTCATAAAACGTTATTGTATATTATCCTTCTTGTGAGCAATTGTTTGCTCACTCTTGCACAAAACAACGCAGATGAAGTTACGAAGTTTGAAAAGCTTTCTACAAGCAAGGGCAAAGACAAAGTGCTAGATTAGACGACAACGTTTAATTTATATTTTTATTTATGAAGCTTATGTAATGGATTTAATTATAATCATGTTTTAATTTTCCGCTGGTGATTGTAATAAAGGTTAGATGACCTGAGATTTATTTGAGATTATGTAACCCTTTAATGGGAGATTTATTATTTTAACTTTTGAGTTTAATTTTATCCTTTGGATATGGGTAGTTAGTTATGATTTAATTGGACAGTGAACACCAAATCTGTGAGATTGAAGTGGCCAGATTTGGGGGTGTCACATCACGTAAACATCAATAATCAATACCGTGTGCTACTATGCAACCACCCGTATTACTATACTTTTATCACCGATTATTTTATGACAACTTGTTTACTTTGAAAAATTTTCACATATCACTCTTAACTTTAACCTTTTATCAATTTAACCATTTACTAAATAGAATAATGATAAGAAAATTGAATACTTTCATTTCATAAAATTCGGGGTCTCACACAAGGTGTGTTATAACTGTGGAAAGGAAGGTCATATAACTCGAGATTGTCTTGTAGCGAAACTAGGTCTAGCGGGGATGGTGACTCCAAAGGCGGATACGGACAAAACAAAGTCGGTGGTTTCAGGAAAAGCATTTTTCGTGACTTCTCAAAAAGTGAGTAACCCGAATAAAGCTATCACGGGTTAGTTAATCATAAAGTATTCTTACGAAGTCTATATCTTATTAGATACAAGTTCTACCCATTCTTTTATCTCTCCTACTTTTGCTCAACGTTTGAACTTAACCCTTGAAAAATTAGACTTTGACTTATCTGTTGAAACTCCGTTAGGAGAAACATTCGTTACATCTACAGTTTATAAATCTTTGCTTGATTCAAATTGGTACCCTCACACTACCTGTTGATCTTATCTCTTTAAAGAAACTTTCGTTTGATGTGATTTAAGAGATTGATTGGATTATAATAAAATTGATTGTTTTCGAAAGGTTGTTAGTTTTCATATTCCTAACCAACCTGTTATGCAAATTCAAGCAACCAAACCACTAAAGTCAAACACTTTCATATCAAGCCTTAAAGTCATTCGTTTATTGAAAAACGAATGTCAAGCTTTCTTAGCCCATGTTATGGATTTAAACAAAAATACGTCAGATTTGAATGATATTTTTGTTGTTAATGAATTTTCTGACGTATTTCCTGAAGAACTTCCTGGCTTACCCCCAGAGCGTGATATTGAATTTTGTATCGACTTTGAACCCGGTACAAAACTCATTTTCAAAACCCCATATCGAATGATTCCTATTGAACTTTAGGAGTTAAAATCCCAACTACAGGAGTTGGTACCTGAGCCTCTATCTGGTGACTTCCTTTGTTGAATACACCGAAGACAGACTCTCCGTAGGGGACACTATATTTGTGTGGTGGTAAAACGATAGGTGTTATTGTGACATGCTATCCAAGATTGGGATATGAGTCACAGTTGAGAGCAACCTAAGTCAATAATCAAAATACGTAGCTTTCTAGGCTTAGCTGATTATTATTGAAGATTCGTGGAAGGATTTTCTCGAATCGCCACTCCATTAACTCAGCTAACTCGAAAAGATACAAATTCGTATGAAGTGAGGAATGCGAAAAGAGTTTCCAAAAACTCAAAAGGAGACTCATTTCGGCACCTGTTCTGACAATACCATCTGGTTCGAATGGATTTGTTATCTACAACGATGCTTCAGGCAAAGGGTTAGGATGTGTTCTCATGCAGCATGAGAAAGTTATAGCCTATGTCTCGCGACAACTCAAAGAATATGAGAGGAATTATCCTACTCATGATCTAGAGTTGGCAACAGTTGTTTTCACGTTAAAGATCTGGAGGCACTACCTGTATGGGAAGAAAGTGGAGATCTATACAGATCATAAAAGCCTCAAATATTTCTTTACTTTAAAAGAACTCAACATACGGCAACGACGTTGGCTCGAGCTGTTGAAAGATTACGACCATACCATTGAATATCATCTTGGAAAAGTAAACGTGGTAGCTGACGCATTGAGTAGAAGATCGAATGCGGGTACGAGTGTGATATTGTTAACACAAAGACCCATTTCGTACGACTTATAAAAGATGGAGATAGAGTTAAAGGCTCCAAGTACCCACGTGATGATATCAAACATACGAGTATAATCGACTTTAATCGATAAAGTTAAAGCTGCTCAAGCTACAGACCTGGAGCTGATGCAAGAAGTCGTTATTCCAAAAGCGAGAATCGGCGATGTGAGGAAAGCTCAAACCCTCAATTTGTTGGTCCATTTGAAATCCTCGATCGAGTAGAAACTGTGGCATATAGAGTCGATTTATCGCTAAGTATGTTGCGTGTTCATAACGTTTTTCACGTATCGATGTTACGTAAATATGTGGACGACCCTAACCACATTATTGAATTAGAACAAGACGAGATAGCTGAAGATTTAACGTACGAGGAGATACCAGTCAAGATCTTGGATAGGAAGGAGCATGTTTTACGCATAAATATTATATCACAAGTCAAGGTTTTGTGGAGGAATCATGCTATTGAGGAAATGACCTGGGAGTTGGAATCAAAAATAAAAGCGAGGTACCCTCACCTTTTCAAAACACTAGGTATGTACGTCAATTTTGAGGACGAAATTTTATAAGGAGGGGAGGTTGTAAGACCCTAATTTTTTATAAATAAAATTAAATTTTCTCTAATTTTTATTTTGAATAATACGGTGTTAATTTGATGTAATGCTTGGGTTATGGGTGAAATGATTAAATTTTGTAAAAATAAGCAAGTGGTTATAAAATATTCATTATTGTCGGGGAATATTCATTTGGTCGTAAAATATTTTTGCTGTCGGAGAATATTCGTACGATGGCGCAGCCATTTGTGGGCCCCATAACGAAAAATGGTCGGATGAATAAAATGACAAGTTTGAATTTTTACAAATAACGGCGTAATTATTACCGTTAATACTGTTGGAATACCCGATAGTTAAAATATAGTAATACGCGTGGTTGCACAGTAACACACGGTATTGCACAGTATTTTTGAATTATTGATTCTTATGTAATAAGGCACTACTCAATAATTGTTACAGTAATTAATGTTCAATATTTTATTTTATTGGTTCAATAATTGCTATGTTGATATTTTATATTATTGTTGTTCAATAATTGTCACTGCACAATATTTTTCATTATCAGATCAATAATTCATATTATTTGAATAATATTATTAGATATCATTATTAGCAATGTCTAAGGAAGTTCTGTTTAAGAAAAGAGGTTTGGTCATCTAATTGCGCGCCAGTAAGGAGAAATCCTTATTGGAAAGCCCCATCTTTTTCCTAGGAATGACTTGGTTGTCATATTGTGATTCTGTAATAATAATTTTGAATAATTAATTATTAATTTATATGATAAGAAAATATTTATTTTTATGTGGATATAAATGAAGGAATTAATGTTGAGGTATTTTATCAGTATTTTGTAGGAATGGAGGTATTAAAAATCGTTCGTATGTGAATTTTGGGCATTTTGTGTTTGGAATTTAGAAAAACTTTATTCTACAAAATTGTAGAGAATTAAATTTCCTATAGAATGGACATAAAATTCATATTTTTATGATAAAAAGGCTATTTATTATGAATTATTGAAGTTACTGATTATTGTTTAAATTAAAATATTTTGGAAATTTTCTAGAATGGGTGGGCCCTACTTTTGGTAGGTGAGAAATGTGCTAAAATTTTATTTAAAAAGTGATGTGCGTGAATAGTAGCAGGTAAAGCCATCAGGTAGCAGGTTAGTCTGCTTTGGCGTTCTAGCATTTTTCTATAAATAGGGTGTTTAGTTAGAATTGAAAATCACACCAGAATCAAAAGTTTTCTCTCTCTATAATATCGAGCATATTTTTGTAAGTATTTAGATACTTTGAGAGTTGCTATTCAGTGCAAGTTTCCTTCAGCTTTATATTCGATATTTTAGACAGAAGTACTATTTTTCGAGGTAAGAGATGTTATTTTCTTCGTAAATAATGTTATTTCTTTCAATATCATTATTCCAAAATATTGGTATGAATTTTATTATAAAATTTTTACCTTTTCATGTTGAGATTACTATTCACGTATACGGCGCTATTCACGTATACAACACTATTCACGAATACGGTACTTTTCACGAGTACTATTAATGAAGTATGATTTTTCTTGCGAAAATTCTACCTTTTCGTGTCGGGGTTATTATTCATGTGTACGACACTATTCACGAATACGACACTATTCACAAAAAAATAAAATTTTCCCTTCTTTGTCCAAGATGTCTATAATGGTTACTATTTTTGATTGTATCTATGTTTTTATCTTCATTCTTGAATTTCACGCCACTATGGTTTATTATGGAGTATTTTTAAACTTGAATTATCTAAAGTACGAATCCCTAATCTTTGTCCTTTTATCTCACTAGATTCGTTTCTTTAAAATATTTTTCATCATCCTTAGTCCTAAATGGTGATATAACTGGATATCTTTGGCCTGTAGTGCAAAGATGAATGATTAGCTGATGAATATCTTTGGCCCATAGTGCAAAGATAGACATATGTTGATATGAACATGACCAACTGGTGATACAAATGAATATCTTTGGCCTGTAGTGCAAAGATGAATATTTGATTCAAGCTATATATTGATTGATATTTAAGGGATAAAATATTGATGATGAACTTTTAAATTCATAGATGATAGTAGATTTCATTCTCTACTTAACTCTTCTAATGAATTGTTATTTTCGCTGTGAATATTGATCTAAAATTGGTTGTCTATTATATTTTAATTTATTTGTTGAAGGCTAACGATAATTTGTTGTTCATTATCTTAGTCATAATATTCTTTACTGGGCTAGTTGAGCTCATTCTTTTCTTTTTTGTTCCATGTTTCTTCCAAGGAGGCGAGAATATAGCAGGAACTAGTCGGAGTGTAGAGTGATGTGTCCAGACAGTTGTTTTAGTAGTCTTCACTATTTTGTAAAATAGTATATCAATAATTTTAATGAGGACTTATTTGAGTGTGGGTATTGTCTAGAAGACAATATTTGTATTTAAACTCACAGCTTATGTGTTGTCGTATTTTATACGACAATTGTAATAATGAAGTTGTAGTTATTTTCTGTACCATGTATTTGACGACTCAGAATGGGTTGGGTGGATTGGACCTATTTTGGGGGCGTCACAGTTGTTGCGCTGTTTTGGAGTCCAGTTGTGTTAGACACATTACTTTGGGATCACTGTTGCGCTATGAGCATGGTTTTTAGATTCGGACTGAACCGAACCGGCGGTCGAACCAAAAAAAATTAGAGTTGGTCAGCCCTCTGGCCTGGTTTAAAATCAAAGAACCTATGGTTGAACCACCTAACCCTAGCGAACCGTTGACTGATTCGCGAGTTAGACCGGTTCCCTACCTACTTTAGAAAAAAAAAGGGTTCTGCAGGTCTACTCTTTTGCTTCTTCTTCTCCGTTGCATTCCAAACCCATTATACATACCCAATAAGGCTTAACAATATTTACAAATAATAATCACAATACAATGAAAAAATTATATTTAGATTTGAGCCAAAACAAAAAAATCAAAAAGAAAAGAAGAAGGAAATAATCGCTGAAGAAATAAAAAAGTTAAAGAGCAAAATTAAAATAAAAATCAAAAGTTAGAGTTTTAGATTGAACCCATCAGTCATTTTAGATCGGACTCATCAACCAAGCAAGCAAAAGAAGTATTCTGTGAGTTTAGTTAAAAAAAAAGAAGAAGAATAATTGTGTACTGCCGATTTGAATTTTGGTGAGCAAAAGAAGTTCTATGTAAAAAGATTTTAAGGAGAGAATATGCCATTACTATAATAATTAATAGAGTAGTGCTACGCAGACAGGGAGATTGGACCGGAAAATTGGACCGGTCCAATTTTTTTTTATTTTTTTTTAATTGTGACTTTCAAAAAATGTATAGTATTTATTCTAACAGTAATTTTTATAAAATATAGTGTTTTAGGTGTAATTTGGATACACATACAAATACAGGGTTATACAGTCTGTATAACCCTGTATTTGTATGTGTATCAAAATTACACCTAAAACACTATATTTTATAAAAATTATTGTTGGAATAAATACTATACATTTTTTAAAAGTCACAAATAAAAAAAAAAAAATTGGACCGGTCCAATTTTCCGGTCCATATTTCCTGTCTGCCCAGACTTATTGTAATTAATATGATAAAAGAAGGGGACTTAGATCATCCACCCGATTTAAGGACTTGAATTTTTATTAGACACTATATTCTTTTATGTTCATTTGTATTATTTGATTTAGTATCTTTATTTTTATAAATATTTAGTATTTTTTTTGAATTGTATAAAGTAAATATTCTATAAATAGGTTTAGTTTTTTTGTGTAGATAAATTGATTAATTTTATATATTTACAAAATATTATATATAATAATAATTAATGTATTTAATTATTTTTTATTTTTTATTTTTTATATATTAATGCTGTCACTAGGTCAATAACAGTTCGACCATTAGTTGTACCAATGACCCATCCACTCGGTATCTTTTTCAGTTCGATAAACGGTCCGAGTTTGAAAACATTGGCTATGAGAGCGTTGATGCGCTGTAAGGGAGCGCTGATGCGGTTGATATTCTGTCTGGGCCTCCCTATTGAGCTGTTTTGAACCAATCGCTTACACTAACTTATTGATCTTTGAATCAACTTCCATAACACTCGTTTTCGATTCATTCTTCGTCTAAACTTCTTAAATTAATCCATTAAGTCATAATTTGAATCGGTTAGTCGTGATCTCGTAACTGGACCACTAGACACTTAAATTGGATCCACCCATGTTTGACCTTCGTGGCTCCCGTCCATATCTGATTCAAGCATGTCCTTATCATTTTCTCTTTAGTCATAAATCCTAACCTCAAAAATTTAAGATTTAAATTTGGGGAGGGTCGCTTTTCTCTTTTGAACAAACCCTTTTCTAGATTTTTTTTGTTATCAGTATTTTATTATTTTGTTGTTTGTTTCTTCCTTTGTGGAGTTTGTTTTTCTGTTTTGTGATATTTTATTTTCTTATAATTTATGGTTAGATCTCTCAATTTTTCTCAATTAGCGTGGAGGCCAATTTTCTCCTTTTATGAGCAGATTCTCTCGATCTAGAGAGTTGCTTTCGTTTTTGGGTGATGACGATTATAAATCTGCTTATGGGATGCAGGATATGGCATGTTTGTAATAATTGTTTTTTGATTATTTTATTTATCGGCTTATATCCTGAAAGATTGCAATTTGAATATTATTTTTTGATAAGCTAGGTATCCCTCAACTATATCATATATGTAATGTAATTTATATGTTTGTGATTGAATGAATTAATCTTCCTTAATTAATTTTTTGATAAGTACTCTATTCTTTGATAAGTAATGTAATATCATTTTTTGAATATATGTAATGTAATTTTTTGATAACTACTCTATCCTTTCATTCTATTTCTTAATTAATTTATTTTTTATTCTTTTCTTTTATCCAAAAGTCAAAAGCTAGTATTATTGTGATGCTTTTTTTTTAGAAATTGATATTTGCGCAACACATTTTGATATTTTCATATGCAAAGTGTCGTTATAAATGTATAACGACGGTGAAAACCGTCGCTATAGGATCTATAGCGACGATTTTTATGTGAAAAATATTATTTTTTGTTGTGAATTTATCAATTTCCTTTCTTTTTCTTCCTTGCTAGGAGTCTTGTATTCGCATTCTTGATGTCAGCTATGTAATTCATTTGTATTTTCCCAATATTTATGGTGCTTTCTTTATTCTTTTTCTTTTTTATTTTTTTACTTCGAGATTTATATTCTCATTCTTAATATCCATTATACAATTTATTTATGACGGTGAATAATGACAAAGTAAACATATTGTTACCAGAAAAAATAAATATTACTTGAAGTATTAAGTCTCGTTATAACAGTTATAAAAGTGTTGTATATCTGTGATAATATTAATAGCCTATATTTATACATTTATTGATATCCCTCCAAAGGGAGGGATTTATAGGGAAAAAATAACTCCACTTGACAAAATTTTCCTTGAAAAATCATTGAGCATACATAGCAACACTTTGTATTTATAAAATTTTAAAATGTTTTCTGCAAACATTTGATAATGGGTTAGGTGTGACAATTTAATACTTGGTTCAGTGGTCAAATTTAAAGAATTTTTTTTAATAAAAAATAAAAATATATTACAATAAATTACAAAATTAAATTAATAATACTCATGTATTGTTTACAATAATATTTTTTGAGATTCCATAACTTGAAATTGTTGCAATGATAGCCTCATTTTAAATGATTACAAAAATATCATGTTTAATAATGTAAGTTACTAACGTTCCACACACATCACCTCGTCATGTTGAACACTCGGTTGTTTCAAGACTTCTAAATAAACTGACCCATCGAACGTGCTTCCTTCAGTTGTAGCTAGCTTTGCCAACACAGCTGCTCTCGAGTTATCTGATCTGTCTATCCCTTGAAACTTATAAAAATCAAAACATTGAAGCCGATCTTTCAACTCTGTCAGATATTTCACCATTCTCGAACCCCTAGCTTCATACTCCCCTGAAACATGCTTGACGACCAGCTGTGAGTCACTGTAAATAATCAACCTCTGAACCTCAAGACTATTCGCCAATCGTAATCCTGCCAACACTGCTTCATATTTAGCTTCGTTATTCGTTGCCCTGAATCCGAATCTGATGGCCTGCTGCACTTTAAACCCCTCTGGACTCGTCAAGATGATCCCAGCCCCACTGACATCCGAAGTAAAGGACCCATCGACATACAACATCCATAAATTCTGTGGCTGCTGAAGTACCGTAATCACCTTCTCGGATCCTTCAATATTACCTAAACTATCATCGGCTTCAGAAAAACAAACACTCCACCACAAAATCAGCCAATGCTTGACCCTTAATAGCTGTACGAGGATGATACTCTATGAAGAACTGAGACAACTCCATTGTCCACGCAGCAAGCCTCCCCGAAACCTCTGGTCTACCCAGCACCTTCTTCAGTGGTTGATCTGTGTACACCACTATTAATCGACCTTGGAAGTACTGCCGAAACTTTTGACTGGCTATTATCAAGGCAAAGGCAAACTTCTCAAGGTTCGGATAACTTGTCTCTGCATCCCTTAGGGCATGGTTCACATAGTAAATCGGGTGTTGCTTACCCCCAATCTCCCACACCAGAAATGCTCCTACTGCCAACGAACTTATTGCCAAATACAAATACAGAGGTTTAGCAGGAACTGGCTTCACCAACAAAGGCGCAGAAGATAGATATTCCTCTATTCCCTGGAAGGCATCTTCACATTTTGAAGTTGTGACACCCCCAAATCCGGGTACTTCAATTCCCACATGATTTGGTGTTCACTATACAACATCATATGTATATCTACCCATAATAAATGAAAGCATAAATAGATTGAAATAAATCCTCTCCTTAAGGAGTTACATCATCTGAAAATAATACATAAATCCCAGGTCATACTAACCTTAAATCTTAACTACGGAACATAAACAATTAATCGTCTTACACAACATTAACATAAGTCTAAAACATGATTACAAAAACACATAAACAACAAGTCTTCATCATTTGTTAATCTTGCCCTTGCCTTTGCTAGTAGAAGGCTCGTCAGACCTTTCGTTCTTAACTGCAATGTTATTATCACGCAAGAGTGAGCACGATTGTCCACAAGTATAATAATAATACAACAATATAATAACATGCGAGTGAATCAAAGACTTCTGGAATAAAACTCAACTTTTGAATCAAGAATGAATAACAAGAATCAAAAGATTTCTGAGGGTCATAAGACCTTGAACTATGTCCTAGGTTATCAAGGGTTATACTTGACACCTTTAACAGTCATAAGACTACGGATTCTTCACTCGTACTTTGGGGGATCAGCCCTTAGTACCATACTGTGCACAATATCTTAACGCTAAAGCATAAGTAATCCCTTTTACAGGGTTGTTCATCTCAGTTTGACATTCGAGTCCATACCAAAGGAAGTTTGGTTTGGATAATTCAACAAGGTTCTGAAATTTAGAACGTTCATCAACTGTGGACTAGTCGAATCAATAGGGTTCGCTAGTCTTACAAGGTTCAACAATAACTGATATTCAAATTGAATAATAACTCAAGAGGTATACAATAGAATAAAAATTGTATAACAGCAATCATATTTTAAAAAGATCTTTAATGTAACATATTGAACTTGATCAATATAGAATATAAGTCTAGAATTTGCTCAGTGTAAAGACGTAAGGATTATAAACTTGAATAACGATAACAAGTAGGGTTAGGAAACTTGCATCGTGCATAGATTACACACTAATTATACACGTTCTTCGATTTAATCCTACATATCATTTCCATTCACAATTCCAGTTAATTATAATGTAACTAGTTATCACAAGTTCATTCTTTTGTCTAAACTTTGGTCATGACTATACTTAGTCAAATTACCACACTTATTGCCACATAATATTACACTACACGAACAATAAGCTAACTATGCGTTTAATAATTTAATTCACACGTAAATGCGTTATTGACATGCTAACAATCTATTTTAACGTCTCATTATACTTCTAACATATTTTTATGTTCACTAGATTAGGTTACTATCACATTCATGGACTTGAACACTTTAAAATTTTCATTTCTGGACAATCTGGAGAGTGGCACTGCAATGCCACTGTTGTGCTTGTTCTCGGCGCTGCGGCTTGGCCTTTGGCGCTGCAGCGCGGGCCTTAAGGCATGGGTCTGGCGCCGCAGCGCGGCGAGCCAATATTGTGACTCCCCCAAAATAGGTATATAACACCCATTCTGAGTCGTCAAATACATGGTACAGAAAGCAAGCTACAACTTCAATAGTACAATTGTCGTGCAAAATACGACAACACATATTGTGAGTTTAAATACAAATATTATCTTCTAGACAATATCCACACTCAAATAAGTCCTCAATACAATTATTCAAACACTATTTTATAGAAATAGTGAGGACTGCTAAAACATCTTTCTAGAACCATCACTCCATACCCCGACTAGATCCTGCTATGTTCTCACCTCCTGAGAAGAAAAATGGAACAAAAAGGAAAAGGGTGAGCTTAACTAGCCCAGTAAAGAATATTATAACTAAGATAATATACAATAAATTATCATTAGTCTTCAACAGGGAAAATCTGATAAAATATAATAGACAACAAGTTTTAGATCAACAACTGCAGCAGAAACAACAAACCATTAGAAGAGTCAAGTAGAGAATGAGTTCTACTATCTTCTAAGATTTAAAAGTCCATCATCAATATTTTATCCCTATAACAACAATCAATAACCGTCTTTAATCAAATATTCATCTTTGCACTACAGGCCAAAGATATTCAT
This sequence comes from Panax notoginseng, assembly GCA_016801055.1. NCBI lineage: Eukaryota > Viridiplantae > Streptophyta > Magnoliopsida > Apiales > Araliaceae > Panax > Panax notoginseng. Next base: position 44,299,098 of record CM029012.1, read on the forward strand.
TTGTATCACTAGTCGGTCATGTTCATCTCAACACCTGTTCATCTTTGCACTACGGGCCAAAGATATTCATCAGTTAATCATTCATCTTTGCACTACGGGCCAAAGATATTCAGTAATATCGTCATTTAGGACTGAGGATGATGAAAAATATTTTAAAGAACGAATCCAGTGAGACAGAAGGACAAATATTATGTATTCGTATTTCAGTTTATCCAAGTTTAATAATACTCCATAATAAACTATAGTAGAGTAAAATTCAAGAATGAAGATCAAAACATGGATTTAATTTCAAGAATAAGGGTCACAACAGATAACTTGGAAGAAAAAAATATATAATTTTTTTTCTTTTGTGAACAGTACCCGTGAACAGTACCCGTAAACAGTAACTGTGAACAGTACCCGTGAACAGTATCCGGTCATGAAAAGTTCTAAATTTGATAAAAAGTTCAGACCAATATTCCTATAAAATGATATTAGATGAAGCAAAATTTCTAATCATTTCAGGAATTATAGAAGCAATAAAATAATATCCTTTACCTTGGTAGAAACTGGATTTGACTGGAATATCGGATATTATTCTGAGAAAATCTTGCAGAAAAACTTCGCTCAAAATATTCTTATACTCAAGAAAATACTCTCAATACTATAGAATAAGAATTTCTGAATTTAGAAATGGTGTGTTGAGGAAGGAGGGATTACCCCCTATTTATAGTGAAATCCTTGGATGAAAAATCAACATGTTGCTGCCTAACCTCATATATTTTCCATATGGGTGGGCCACCCTTTGAAAAATGTGTTGCAGGAAAGAAAAAAAACAAGCTAGCTTTGAATAAAACAAGGCATGCATGAATCATCTTTGAAAAAAACAGGACAATACTCCTATAATACAATTGAGAATCAAGAATTTGCAGACAACGTTCATTTACACCAACCCATTCCACCAACCAATTCAATTACATCTTGATTACTTTCTTTCTAATTAACCACATGTGTATATATATATATATATATATATATATATATATATATATATATATATATATATATATATATTTAATATTATTATTATTTAAACAACTATTATAATAATATATTTGAATGAATTATTTTTGGAAAAGAATAATTGTAGTTCCACAGAAAATATGCCAAACTTTCAACAAATATTTCATGCTAAAATTCTTTCATTATTAACCACATAAATAAATAAATCCCTCATTTATATCCACATAAAATAAATATTTCCTTATCATATAAATCAATAATTAATTATTCACAAATAATATTATATGTTGATATACTACGGATGAGGAATAACATACCAATGCTACAATCAGTAAAGATAAAGTTGTCTAAATATTCCTCCATGAATGATTTGGAAGAGTATCTTAATTGGGGATACAAATCTATATAGATAGATTTAAGAGGATGTTCGACATAACCCAAGGAATGTATATTCATTTGATGCTAAAGTCATTTAGCATGGCAAACTCCATGGGATGTCTCATGTTGATGAGCCATGGAGTGTATCTCTCTTAATAGTCTCCATAGACTCCAAAAAGAGAGATCGCATGAGTAACTATCATGTATGCAATGAAATGTACGAAACCTGATGTTAATCAGTTATATTCTGGAGAAGTTCACTGAGAGACAGTGAAAAATATCTTAAAGTACTTAACTGGCATTAAGGATGTGATCCTACATGGTGTGTCTGAATTAAAACTAGAGGGCTTAACAAACTCAAGTTTTTCAGACAGACCAAGACGACAGAAACTCCACTTTAAGGTAAAGCGTTACCTTGAACAGTGGTGCAGTGAATTGAAAAGGTTCCAAACAGCAAAGAGTTGCTAGTTTAGTGATAAAGACAAAGTAAGTAGCTATAAATTAAGCTGCAAGTTGATTGTTTGGATAAAAATTCATTACAGAACTAGGAATAGTTCCTAAGTCTCATCTTGAATCTAAACATGTGTTGTGGAACTTTCATTTGATTATAGGAATCATTGAAAGATGAGAAATCACTATAGAGATAGTGGACTCTCAAGAACAACATTACATATCCATTTACTGAAGCTAATCCAACAGCAGGATAATCGTCACTTAGAGAAGAAGAGTATGAGATACCACGACGATTGACTTTAGTGCAAGCGGGAGATTGAAAGTAGTATGTACACAAGCTAATTTATTTGATGATAAAGCATATACTTTGAAACAATCTTATTCATTTATTAATAAAAAGTATTAATTTATTGAAGGTTTTTAATTATCTACATGATGTTGTTTTATAATATGTGATAAACTCATAGTTTTAAGCAATTCTTTTAGAATAATGATGATGATCATTCTAATGAGATCAAAATTCTTATAAAGCTTAAAACTAAAATAGTTCCCAATCGTTGGATTACTAAATTGGGGATTAGTGAATCTTGATAGATTGGTACATACTTTGCTTGCTCATTGGATGAGGATGATTGATTTCATAATCATTTATGTGGAGACACTAAAGCAAGTATGTAGGTGCTTATTAGAGAATAAGTTCACTAAACGTGGCTCACTAAGGAATACCTAATGGAGTTTTACTTGTCTGTCAATAGGAATTCCTGTAGTGATAGTAGTACAAATGATCCTTGGACTTGAGGTCATCATAGTATCTTGTGTATGATGAGTTCTACTTTGACTTATTCCTTAAGACCCTTAGGGTATATCAAAGGGTATGCTTGTGTATAACAAGTTGTACATGGAGATAATGTATAATCAATAAAGAATCTACCGCTTCTAGTAAAAGAAGAGAAATGTCCTATGTGATTCGATAAATGACAACCCAGTAGTCTTTGGCCAAGGCAGAATGAAATTAGAAAGGAGTTTATAATTTGTATTATTTAGAGTTATGTATTTAAAAGTTGAAATACATATAATTAAATAAAATAAGACTTGACAGTAATTTCATGTCTTATATTTAATAGGAGTATTGTATGGTGGAAGGATTGAATTGTACGGTAACTATTTACTCAAAGGTTCTTTTATGATTAATGTTGAAATCTATATTTATCTGGAAAGTCGTTAATCGCTAGGGAGACTTATCCCTATTGTAGAATAAATATTATTTATTTAAATAAATTAATAATTTAATTTATTTATTTAAATAAAATAAGAATTGTTCTAATTGATTTATTCACAACTGGTTTTATATGGAGAACCTAAAAGGTTACACCATAAAAGGAAGAATAATTATTTAAGAAGTTAATGGCATAATCGTAATAATAAGTTAAGTATATTTAATTTAATTTATGGTGATAGAATAAATTAAATAGCTTAATATTTATTATTTAATATTTTGAAAATATTAAATATAAATTAATAAGAGGAGTCTTATTATTATTATTACTATTAATATTTTTTAATTTCTGAAGGGGTTTAGGAATTAACTAATAAAAGTACTCTCAAATATCCTAATAAGATTAGGAAGCTAATTAATTAAAAGAGCCTAATTAATTAATTATTCCTAATAAGATTGGGAGCCTAATTAATTAATTAAAATAAAACCCAAATCCTTAATTGTTAAGGAGGGTTGCCCACATCTATAAATAAGAGGAGTCTTATTATGGGTGCAGAGTTGTGGTTGACTTTTTTACAACAGACGTAATTCCAATAGTTGGGAGAGTACACTTTTTCTATAGAGATAGAAAATTAGGGTTTAGCCAACCACCTATCTTCTTGAATATTTCTTCTTCCTTGGTGGATCACCTCTAGAGGCCAAACACTTAGGTGACTAACGTTGATCAAAGGAAGGAACCAAACCCGGTGGATTCAAGTTGAACACGAAAGGATTTGGAGGTGAACTTGTACCTGAGGAAGCTCGAATCTTCAAGGGTATGGTTCTTGTTCTTTATCTTTTCGTTTAATTAATAATTGTGCATAAAGGATGATCCGGGTATATAGTTTGTAAAATTTTAAAACTCTGATTTTTCACGTTTCCGCTTATTTTGTGCAATTTGATTGCGTTCATGAATATTATAAACCTAACAGTGGTATCAGAGCCAAACCTTTATGCGAATTATTAATTGTCCAGATTTGATATATATATATATATATATATATATATATATATATATATATATATATATATATATATATATATATATATATTGATGTGTTTTGAACAAATTTTTTGGGCATAATTTTGTTATATATAAAAAAAACCATGGAATCATGCATGCTGCGAAATTCACGAATCCTGATAACATGCTTCGATGATTCAAGGGATGATCATACTTAGGAGATTCAAATTGGTGACTGTTACCATATTATATATATATATATATATATATATATATATATATATATATATATATATATATATATATATATATATATATATATTATGGGATTCACCAAGAAGGATTCATCTGGATCATATATATATATATATATGAACATGTGAATCCTGTAAAGTGAATAAGTGATTCACGTGAAACAAGAATTGGTCCGGTAATATGAATGAATATGTATTATATATATATATATTATCGAAATATATATTATGTATATGTAATATATATTTTAATAATTTTATAATTAAAATAGAAAGTTTATTTTAATTTTAAAATTATATTTTATGCTAACTAATTAGAGTTGGAATGAGATTCCATGATAACTAATTGGAGTTGAAATTTGAATCCATGTTTCCTTAAATAAAGGAGTTTAATTAGATATGAAATAAGATTTCATGTTATTCAAAATAAAAGAGTTTATTTGTGAATAGGAAAGAGAATCCGTATTTCCTTAAATAAATGAGTTTATTTAGATAAGGAATAAGATTTCATATTATTCAAAATAAAAGAGTTTATTTATGAATAGGAAAAGAATCCGTGTTTCCTTTAAATAAAGGAGTTTTATATTTTTTTTACATGGAATTGGATTCCATAATTAATTAAAATAAATGAGTTTATTTTGATTAAAGATTTTGATTAAAATAAAATAGTTTATTTTATTCAAAATTGGATAAATTAAAATAAAAGAAGTTTATTTTGATTTAAATTTAGATTAAAATAAAGGAGTTTATTTTGATTTAAAATTAGATTTTATGCTAACTAAATTTGTCCATTAAATGATATCAATATATATATTGAATGTTTATTATTCATGAGATGAATATTATTTATTCATGCATATGGTGATGTGTATGATAATAAATGGGATTGATTATAGACTATTGACCAATGTGATTAGATTTTATTTTAGTTGGATGTATGAATGTATGACTTTTATTAAATGGGGTCTGTGTACCTTGTCTTCTCTAATTTTTCTTAATGTAAATTCTATCTTCCTCCTATGTACTTCTCCTTGACTGCTGATCAATGTTTCTATTTATTTTAAATAGTTTTATAACAGGAATAGTTAGAATTAATTTTGAAGAATTGGAGATCAAGGAGCAAGGAGCGCTTAAAGACCCGTTTGTAATGGAGCTCAGGTTTAAATGTAATAGTTATATTTAAATATTAATTCTTGCACCCCTAGGGTTTGACCTTTTGGTTCACTTGGTGGCTCTAGTGAACCAAACTAGAATAAAAGTTCATAATCAATCCGGGTAAAATTTAATATTCTATATGTGCATGCTAATACTATATGTATTATATATTATGCAAACATGCTACGCATGTTAATTAATATGATACGTATTTTATATATATATATATATATATATATATATATATATATATGTGTGTGTGTGTGTGTGTGTGTGTGTGTGTGTGTGTGTGTGTGTGTGCATGCGCGCTAAACAAGATGAGACAAATTAATAACAAACCCCTCAAATATTTTATATTAAGTTGTAACGTTCAAAGATATTTGGAATATCGAACGTCGCCTTCTTGCATGATAGAAACAATAGAGTATTGAATATTTAATATAAGTTTGTTGTGCACACATAAGGCAAGTATTAAATATTTAAGATGTTATTTTTATTACATATGATGTTTATAAGGAATTGAACATTACTGCTTTGTTGTGCATACACAAGGGTTGTAGTTTTCTCTTCACTTATATGGAAATGCTGGGTTTGACTTAACTTAAATCATTTTAGTTCGGATGTGCACACACTTGACCATTATGATATAAGAGGCAAAATAAAAGGAGTTACATAGTTGATGTAATTGACAAGAGTTGTCTACCTATTTATTTATATATACATTTGAAATGGGATCATTATTCTCACTAGCATATCTTTAATTAGATATTGCCGAACTATATATATTGAGGGTAATATAGTTTGAAGAAAATAGTGGGAGATACCAATTTAAAATAAGACCTAATTTATTTTGGTAATTAATAAAATAATGTATGCTAAAATGTTGTTAATTACAAATTCATTTATAAAATTTTACAATGTCTAAATTACTATCACTGCGTAGCATATTAGATGCTGAATTAACCGGACCGAATTAAATGGTTTGGTTAAGGAAATTGAGAATAGTTCTCACGACTGAAAAGTTATCTTATGTCCTTAATAAACCTATCCCTGCAATGGTTGCATACATTGCCTTTGAGGAAGATATTGCTACTTTTAGAAAGTGGCAAGATGATGCAAAGTTGGCTCAATGCATCATACTCGTATCCATGGGTAACGAGCTTCAGCGTCAGCATGAAACGATGGATGCTCTTACTATATTTCTGCACATCAAGTAGTTGATGGTGATGAAAGTAAGACTAATAGATATCAGATATCTAAGGAGCTCTTCCGATCTAGAATGACCGATGACACTATAGTACAGATAAAAGTTCTTAACATAATCAATTTGATTGATCAATTAGGACAACAGATTTTTGTCATGGATGGATAGTTGAGCCAAGATTTGATCTTGCACTCACTCCCGGACTCATTTCACAATTATTGTGAATTTTTCATATGAACAAGCTAGATATCAGCTTCGCTGATTTACTTAACATGTTGAAAAATGATGAGAGTCACTTTCCAACCAAGAAAGATCAAGTCTTACTGATAGGGGTCAAAGGATCTTCTAAAAAGAAGAACGATTCTAAGAAGGTAAATAGAAAAGGCAAAAACAAAGGATAATAAGAACAAAACTGATACGGATAGCAAACGAGTTTGCTTCCACTACAATAAGCCTAGACACTGGAAAGAAACTGCAAGAAGCATCTTGCAGAGGCTAACTAGAAAAAGCTTAGTGAAGTTTCGGTTACAAATATGATTTTGTTCATGATTTAAAATAAATTTTTCTTTAAGTCAAGATTCTACTTGGGTATTGGATACTGGCTTTGGTTATCATAAATATAGATTTATGAAGGGACCAAGAAGAAGTAGAAAACTAAACAAAGATAAGTAATCCTATGTCTGGTAAATGAAGCAAAGGTTGCTATATTAGCCATAGAAACTTATAGTTTAGCAATGCCTACGGATAAATCTATTAAGTCAATAAGTTGTTATTTTATTCTAGTTCTTGTTAGAAATATTATTTTCATTTCGTTGTTGGACAATGAAATCTTTGGTATTATATTTAAGAACAATTGTTGTTCTATTTATAATAATAATATTTTGTTTAAAACTAGAATATTACTTAATGAATTTTGTATACTTGACTTACGTAAAAATAATTTTGCATAATGAACAAATTAGTATAATAAAAGGAGATGATCATTCAAAGAGTTGAATGTGTGTATTTGTTGAAATACAAGTATGAATTATTTTAAAGGTTCAAAGAATTCCAAAGTGAAACTAATTTGAAAAGTATGAAGATTCTTTGATTAGATCAAGGAATAAATACTTGTACAATAAGTTTCTAGATCATCTCAAATGGTTTTCTCATAATGGATGCCTCTTGATACGCAATAATTGATTGATGTATCTGAATAGAAAATTTGTACCTTGTTGGACATGGTGCGGTACATAATGATTTTACCGACACTCCAGTATCCTTCTGGGGTCATGCCTTAGAAATGGCTGTATATCTACGAAAATGGTTACCTCAAAATTCAGCCCCAAGACTCCATAAAAATTATGGACAGGGAGGATTCCTAATCTTAAGTATGTTAAGATAAGGAGTTATCCAACTTATGTGAAAAGGTTTCAAAAGGATAAGCTTAGAACAAAATTTGACAAGTACATATTTGTGGGACATCCTAAAGAAAGTTTAGGGTATATGTTCTATAATCCTACTTAGCAAAAGGTGTTCGTTGCGATACACGCTACCTTCTAGGATAAAGGTATTTATCATTAAAGGAGCTAGTGGGAGGATAATAGATCTTGAAGAGTTCAAGAACCACAAAATACTATAAGTTAAATAAGAGGAACCTGTAGATAGACCTATTGTACCACAACCGAATTATAAATCTGGAATAGTACTGAAGATACCTGGGAGGTATGGATTCATCATAGATGATGATGATGAGGTACTCATCATAGAAGATGATGATCCAGTTACATACGATGAGGTAAGAGTTGTAGACACTCAGAGAAATGGATTGAAGCAAGCTTCTCAAAAATGGAACATTCGTTTTGATGAAATAATCAAAAGAGTTTGATTTTTTCAAAAACAAGAATGAACCTAATGTGTACAAAAGGGTCAGTGGGAGCGTCGTGATATTCCTAGTATTATATGTTGATATACTACGGATAAGGAATAAAATACCAATGCTACAATTAGTAAAGATAAAGTTGTCTAAACATTCCTCCATGAATGATTTAGCAAAGAGTATCTTAATTGGGGATACAAATCTATATAGATAGATTTAATAGGATGCTCGGCTTAACCCAAGAAACGTATATTCATTTGATGCTAAAGTTTTTTAGCATGGTAAACTCCAAGATATGTCTCATGTTGATGAGTCATGGAGTGTATCACTCTTAATAGTCTCCATAGACTCCTGAAAAGAGAGATCGCATGAGTAACTATCATGTATGGAATGAAATATACGAGACCTGATGTTGATCAGTTATATTCTAGAGAAGTTCACTATGAGTCAGTAAAAAATATCTTAAAGTACTTAACCAACACTAAGGACGTGATCATATTCATGGTGGGTCTAAATTAAAACTAGAGGGCCTAACACACTCAAGTTTTTTCAGACAGACCAAGATGACAAAAAATCCACTTTAAGGTAAAGCGTTACCTTGAACAGTGGTGCAGTGAATTGGAAAGGTTCCAAACAGCAAAGAGTTGCTAGTTTAGTGATAAAGACAAAGTAAGTAGCTATAAATTAAGCTGCAAGTTGATTGTTTGGATAAAAGTTCATTACAGAACTAGGAATAGTTCCTAAGTCTCATCTTGAATCTAAACATGTGTTGTGGAACTTTCATTTGATTATAGGAATCATTGAAAGATGAGAAATCACTATAGAGATAGTGGACTCTCAAGAACAACATTACATATCCATTTACTGAAGCTAATCCAACAGCAGGATAATCGTCACTTAGAGAAGAAGAGTATGAGATACCACGACGATTGACTTTAGTGCAAGCGGGAGATTGAAAGTAGTATGTACACAAGCTAATTTATTTGATGATAAAGCATATACTTTGAAACAATCTTATTCATTTATTAATAAAAAGTATTAATTTATTGAAGGTTTTTAATTATCTACATGATGCTGTTTTATAATATGTGATAAACCCATAGTTTTAAGCAATGCTTTTAGAATAATGATGATGATCATTTTAACGAGATCTAAATTCTTAGAAAGATTAAAACTAAAATAGTTCCCAATCGTTGGATTACTAAATTGAGGATTAGTGAATCCGGATAGATTGGTACATACTTTGCTTGCTCATTGGATGAGGATGATTGATCTCATGATCATTTGTGTGGAGACACTAAAGCAAGTATGTAGGTGCTTATTAGAGAATAAGTTCACTGAACGTGGCTCACTAAGGAATACCTAATGAAGTTTTACTTGCCTGTCAACAAGAATTCCTGTAGTGATAGTAGTACAAATGATCCTTGGACTTGAGGTTATCATAATATCTTGTGTATGATGAGTTCTACTTTGACTTATTCCTTAAGACCCTTAGGGTATATCAAAGGGTATGCTTGAGTATAATAAGTTGTACATGGAGATAATGTATGATCAATAAAGAATCTACCGCTTCTAGTAAAAGAAGAGAAATGTCCTATGTGATTCGATAAATGACAACCCAATAGTCCTTGACTAAGGTAGAATGAAATTAGAAAGGAGTTTCTAATTTACATTATTTGGAGTTGTGTATTTAAGAGTCGAAATACATATAATTAAATAAAATAAGACTTAACAGTAATTTCATATCTTATATTTAAGGATATTGTATGGTGGAAGGATTGAATTGTACGGTAACTATTTACTTAAAGGTTCGTTTATGATTAATGTTAAAATCTATATTATCTGGAAAGTCGTTAATCACTAGGGAGGCTTATCCCTATTGTAGAATAAATATTATTTATTTAAATAAATTAATAATTTAATTTATTTATTTAAATAAAATTAGAATTGTTCTAATTGATTTATTCACAACCGGTTTAATATGGAGAACCTAAAGGGTCACACCATGAAAGGAAGAATAATTATTTAAGAAGTTAATGGCATAATCGTAATAATAAGTTAAGTATATTTAATTTAATCTATGGTAATAGAATAAATTAAATAGCTTAATATTTATTATTTAATATTTTAGAAATATTAAATATAAATTAATAAGAAGAGTCTTATTATTATTATTACTATTATTATTTTTTAATTTCTAAAGGAGTTTAGGAATTAATTAATAAAAGTACTCTCAAATATCCTAATAAGATTAGGAAACTAATTAATTAAAAGAGTTTAATTAATTATTCCTAATAAGATTGAGAGCCTAATTAATTAAAGGAATATAATTAATTAAAATAAAACACAATTCCTTAATTGTTAAGGAGGGTTACCCACATTTATAAATAAGAGGAGTCTTATTATGGGTGCAGAGTTGTGGTTGACTTTTTCACAACAGACGTAATTCCAATAGTTGGGAGAGTACACTTTTTTTATAGAGATAGAAAACTAGGGTTTAGCCAACCACCCATCTTCTTGAATCTTTCTTCTTCCTTGGTGGATCACCTCTAGAGGCCAAACACTTGGGTGGCTAACGTTGATCAAAGGAAGGAACCAAACCCGGTGGATTCAAGTTGAACATGAAAGGATTTAGAGGTGAACTTGTACCTGAGAAAACTCGAATCTTCAAGGGTATGATTCTTGTTCTTTATCTTTTCGTTTAATTAATAATTGTGCATAAAGGATGATTCGGGTATATGGTTTGTAAAATTTTAAAACTCTGATTTTTCACGTTTTCGCTTATTTTGTGCAATTTGATTGCGTTCATTAATATTACAAACCTACCACTTCATCCCAGTATAGTGAAGTTCTGCACTTTCTGCCGTATAACGCTTCATAATGTGGCAAGCCAATACTAGCGTGGTAACTGTTGTTGTAGCCAAACTCTACTAGCGATAGGTGATCATCCCAATTTTCTTTAAAGTCCATTACACAAGCTCTTAACATATCTTTTAATGTCTGAATCGTTCTTTCACTCTGCCCATTTGTCTGAGGGTGATATGCCGTACTCATTCGCAACTGCGTACCCATGCATTCCTATAGATGTTTCCAGAAGTTCGATGTAAAACGCGGATCCCTATCGAAAATAATTGACACCGAAACTCCATGCCTCGAAACAATCTCTTTCACATATAAGCTTGCCAACTGATCTAAGTTGAATTTGATTATCGAAAGGAAGTGTGCGGATTTCGTCAATCGGTCAACGATAACCCATACTGCGTCATAGCCTTTCTGAGTTGTTGGAAGGCCAACCACGAAGTCCATCGTAATATATTCCCATTTCCATTCTCGGATCTCCAATGGTTGTAGCAACCCACTCGGCCTCTGATGTTCTACTTTCACTTTCTGACAAGTTGGACATTTGATAACACACTCTGCAACATCTCGCTTCAAATTTGGCCACCAAAAATGTTGTCGAAGATCTTGGTACATCTTGGTACTATCAGGGTGAATCAAATATCGTGAACTATGAGCCTCACTCAAAATGTCTTCCTTAATTTTTGGTACTGGCGGTACCCAAATTCTGCTCTCAAATCTCAGTATTCCTTCATTATCCTTCTTGAATCTCGGTTCAGTTCCTTTGGATATCTTCTTTTTCACCTTTTTACATTCTTCGTCCTGAAGTTGAGCCTCCTTAACTTTATCCAGTAGTGTTGTACCAGATTGCATCTGAAACAGTTTCTCATCTATTTCCATAGGATATTTCACTTCTAACTCCAACTTCTCCATTGCTGAAATCAATTCCTTCTGAGCGGTCAACGTCATCAATTTCTCCCGACCCTTTCTACTTAAGGCGTCGGCAACCACATTTGCCTTACCTGGATGGTATAAAATCTCACAATCATAGTCCCTAATTAACTCCAACGACCTTCTTTGGTGCATATTCAAGTCGTTCTGTGTAAAAATATATTTCAGACTCTTGTGGTCTGTATATATTTCACACTTCTCCCCATAAAGATAGTGCCTCCAAATCTTTAAAGCAAAAACCACTGCAGCTAACTCCAGGTCGTGGATCGGATACCCCTTCTCATAATCCTTCAATTATCGTGACGCATACGTAATGATTCTACCGTTTTGCATAAGCACACAACCAAGTCCTTTATGCGACGCATCACTGAAAACAACAAAATTTCCTGTATCATCCGGAAGGGACAATACAGGTGCTGTACTCAACCTCTTCTTCAATTCTTGAAAGCTTTCTTCACACTTCTCCGTCCAAATAAATTTCACAGCTTTTCGAGTCAAATTTGTTAACGGAGTTATGATCTTTGAAAAATCTTGAATGAATCTTCTGTAATAAACTACCAATCTAAGAAAACTTCGTACTTCTGACGGCGTTCTCAGTTGATCCCAGTTTATCACGGCTTCGACTTTGGATGGATCCACCGAAATTCTGTCTTTATCGATCATATGTCCTAGAAATTATACCCGCTCGATCCAAAATTCGCATTTCGAAAACTTGGCATACAACTTCTCCCTTCTCAACGCCTCTAACGTTAATTTCAAATGCTCTTCATGTTCTTCCTTGGTTTTTGAATATACCAAAATATCATCTATAAATACCACTACGAATTTGTCCAAAAATGGCTTGAACACTCCATTCATTAAGCCCATAAATGCTGCAGGAGCATTTGTTAGACCAAATGACATTACCAAAAATTCGTAGTGACCATATCGTGTTCTGAATGCGATCTTCGATACATCCTCTAGCCTCACTTTCAGTTGATGATAACCACTCCTCAAGTCTATCTTTGAAAAGTATCTTGCTCCCTTCAATTGATCAAACAAGTCGTCGATCCTCGGCAATGGATATCTATTGTTAATCGTGACCTTATTCAATTCCCAGTAGTCAATGCAGAGCCGCATCGTTCCGTCCTTTTTCTTCACAAACAACATCGGTGCTTCCCATGGTGATACGCTCGGTTGAATGTACTTCTTGTCCAGTAATTCTTGTAGTTGTACCATCAATTCTTTCATCTCTACCGGTGCTATTCGGTACGGTGCCTTCGATATTGGAGCCGTTCCTGGTGCCAAATCGATCACGAACTCAACCTCTCTATTTGGTGGATGTCCTGGCAAATCGTCTGGAAATACATCTGCGAAGTCCCTCACTACTGATATCTCCTCTACTTTCGGATTCTCTTTACGACTGTCGACTATGTAAGCTAGATATCCTACACAGTCTTGTCTTAACAACTTCCTGGCCTACATCATCGTCAGATAACTCTCTTGTCTAGGCTAGTTGCTACCATAAAGCATAACCTTTGACGGAGTCATACGGTTAATATGCTTCTTCTAGCAATCAATTACGACCCCGTAATTAAATAACCAGTCCATACCCAAGATAACGTCAAATTCTTCAAGTCGAATAGGGATAAGATCTACGTTCATGATATTACCCTTAATATCCACTCTACAGTTCTTATGTATGTACTTATCAGGGATTATTTTTCTATTCGCAATTTTTATGTTCATGGGGTATTCTAACTCATCCTTAGGCAATTCTAAGTTCTTAGCAAAGTCATCGGATATAAATGAACAAGTAGCACCCGAATCAAACAATACATAAGCATTAACTTTATTGATCGGAATGATACTTGACACCACATCACAAGACTGCACAACATCCTGCACTGTCATGTTGAATGTCCTAGCGGTCGGTCGATTGGTTGCGGTTAGTCCTGTGATGGTCAGAGCGCTTCCACCACTGTTTCTCCGGTTTCCTCCTGATCCTGGCCCTCTCGATCCCTTCTTAGGACAGTCTTTTGCCAGATGATCCTTTGAGCCACAAGTGAAGCAAACACCTTTTTTTAGGTTAGGACAGTTAGGTTCTATGTGGCCTTCCTGACCATAATTATAGCACACTCGTTTACCTTTCATACACACTCCCAAATGAGCTTTCTCGCAAGTCGGGCATGCTTGGATCCTCTTCTTCTAACTTCCTTTCTAATTTCCAGTTGGTGAGTTGTCAGACCATCTCCTCTTCTGATTATTATTACCTCCCGTGAAACTTCCACTAGCCTTGTTAATTCCTTCACTTTTATTCTTCTTCTTCTTCTGATCATGATTATACTTTGTTACCGCATCGCTTCCACCTTCAGCGAGTATGGCTTTCTCTAGTACGTCAGTGAACGTCTTCAATTGAAACATCGACACCTTACTATACAACCACGACTTCAGTCCTTGTTTAAACCTTCTTGCTTTCCTCTCATCCGCGTGTACTTGATATGTGGCAAACCTAGCCAACTCATTAAAGCTAGCTGCATAATCTGGTACGGACATATTTCCCTATTTCAACTCTAGAAACTGAACCTCCATTTGGTTCTGTGAGCTGGTCGAAAAATACATCTCAAAAAATATCTCTTTGAACCTCTCCCAAGTGATCACACCTTCTCCTCCACAGACCTTATTTGCTTGCCCCCAATAACTGGCTTCGAATTTTAGCATGAACGTTGCGAAGGCGGTCTTCTGGTCCTCTCTGACTCTAGCGACATCAAAAACCTTCTCCATCTCCATAACCCAAGTTTGAGCTTCTATCGGGTTCATGGAGCCTTTATATTCTGGCGGTCCCACTGCCTTGAAATCTTTTAACATCGTATTAGGTGGAGGTTGAGGTTGATTATTCATTGCTCCAGCTAGTAAGTTCACTAATTGTTGAACGGGGTTAGCATTGGCATTGTTGTTGTTATTCGTCGATTATTCTTGAGCTGCTTGACGGTTTTATCTTCTTCTCGGCGGTATATTTCTGTTAAAATATATGCTTATTAGATCTTTATTAAATTCTCGAAATAGTTAAGGCTTAACTCATCAATATAACATAATCACTTAACACATTATCTCAAACAACTTGATATATTTATTCAAATTGAATGTTTTAATATCAAACGATAGCATCACTGCTATTTACATCAACTATCCCGAGATAAAGAATCTACAGGATTTAAAACAATAAAATATTTCTTTGTTTATAAACACATCGGAATTTACGTCTAAATACCAGATAAGTTTTCACAAAATTAAACAAATCCTATCACTACCTGTTAAGGCGCTGAATAGCCTTGCAACGTTCCTCTTCCATGATGCGGTACATCGTCCGGCGATCTAGCATATATGATGGTAGTCCCTCGAACTGGATTGGGTACCTCATAACTCGATCCTGGGCCTCATCCATTGCATTTTGAAGTGTAGAGTACGTCTCCCCAAGCTTAGCCCTCTTCGCACGACAATCCTCTTCTACAAGATCAGCACGACGTGATTCTGCTACCCAAGCTTCCTCTGCTATGGTCAGCCTTGTTGAGCTCTCTTTCAGTTCATTCTTCAACTTCTTTATTTCCTCGGACTTTTCCTCAGTTTGACCCTTCTCGTGAACCAAATCCCACTCCATGTTTCCTAGACGTGTGTGAAGAGTCACAACCTCCCTATCCTTCTGCTCGATGGTAATCTGCTGAATAACCGCCCATTTAGTCAGCTCCTGAACCGTGTCACGTAACTCTACGTTACGATCATATAGCTCATCGTACATCTCAACATCGATGGAGTTTGGTGGGAACTCCTTTTCTTCCTCTTCTTCCTCAGGATCCTCCTCTGGATCAGTCTCAGGCTCATGCTCCTGACCAACAACAGTGATCAACGGAGATGGCTCTCTCTGTACCAACTGCTCCCTGACAAAATGAATGTCTCGGGGTTCGTCCTCTGTAGGTACTCAGGGTTCCTCCTCCCCAGCTCGACTAGCTCCTCCAACATCAGACATCCTGCCAACACAAATTTAAGTTTTAGTTATTAAGTCATACTAGCGAGCACATAATTTATCATATAAACACATAAAGTCTTTTATTATCTTTAATGAATTAAGAAATTCATTTCTTAGAACTCGATAGAAGTTTTCCATCACTATGTTCTTCCTATAAGGCTACTACCTAAGGTTGTTCCCCCACCTAAGGTTCATAACCTATAGCTTTGATACCAACCTGTGACACCCCTAAATCCGGGTACTTCAATTCCCACATGATTTGGTGTTCACTATACAACATCATATGTCTATCTACCCATAATAAATGAAAGCATAAATAGATAGAAATAAATCCTCTCCTTAAGGAGTTACATCATCTGAAAATAATACATAAATCCCAGGTTATACTAACCTTAAATCTTAACAGCGGAACATAAACAATTAATCGTCTTACACAACATTAACATAAGTCTAAAACATGATTACAAAATCACATAAACAACAAGTCTTCATCATTTGTTAATCTTGCCTTTGCCTTTGCTAGTAGAAGGCTCGTCAGACCTTTCGTTCTTAACTGCAATGATATTATCACGTAAGAGTGAGCACGATTGCCCACAAGTATAATAATGAAATAACAATATAATAACATGCGAGTGAATCAAAGACTTCTGGAATAAAACTCAACTTTTGAATCAAGAATGAATAACAAGAATCAAAAGATTTCTGATGGTCATAAGACCTTGAACTATGTCCTAGGTTATCAAGGGTTATACTTGACACCTTTAACATTCATAAGACTATGGACTCTTTTACTCGTACTTAGGGGGGTCAGCCCTTAGTACCATACTGTGCACAATATCTTAACGCTAAAGCATAAGTAATCCCCTTTACAGGGTTATTCATCTCAGTTTGACATTCGAGTCCGTACCAAAGGAAGTTTGGTTTGGATAATTCAACAAGGTTCTGAAATGTAGAACGTTCATCAACTGTGGACTAATCGAATCAATAGGGTTCGCTAGTCTTACAAGGTTCAACAATAACTGATATTCAAATTGAATAATAACTCAAGAGGTAAACAATGGAATAAAAATTGTATAACAGCAATCATACTTTGAAAAGATCTTTAATGTAACATATTAAACTTGATCAATATAGAATACAAGTCTAGAATTTGATCAGTGTAAAGACGTAAGGATTATAAACTTGAATAACGATAACAAGTAGGGTTAGAAAACTTGTCTCGTGCATAGATTACACACTAATTATACACGTTCTTCGATTTAATCCTACATATCATTTCCATTCACAATTCCAGTTAATTATAATATAACTAGTCATCACAAGTTCATTCTTTTGTCTAAACTTTGGTCATGACTATACTTAGTCAAATTACGACACTTATTGCCATATAATATTACACTACACGAAAAATAAGCTAACTATGCGTTCAATAATTTAATTCACACGTAAATGCGTTATTGACATGCTAAGAAGCTATTTTAATATCTCATTATACTTCTAACATATTTTTATGTTCACTAGATTAGGTTACTATCACATTCATGGACTTGAACACTTTAAAATTTTCATTTCTGGACAATTTGGAGAGTGGCGTTGCGGCGCCACTGTTGTGCTTGTTCTCGGCACTGCGGCGCGGTGGCGCTGCGACTTGGCCTTTGGCGCTGGGCCCGGGCCTTAAGGCATGGGTCCGGCGCCGTGGCACGGCGAGCCAATACCAGTTCTGCAATTCGTGAATAATTGCAGAACATGGCCAAAACCTCCAGTTAACTTTTTCTTACACGAATTTAGACATACCCAAACACTATAATACCCATATAACAACTACTCAAGCCTTCTAGCATGATTTTAACAAATTAAAACACATAATTAACAAAATCAACACATGAAATTTTACTATTCTTGATGTTCTTAAAAGTTTTTGAATACAAAACATAAAAATCAACACTACGGGTTCGTTATAACACCAAATTTGTTCATTCAAAGTTTGATTCCTTCGTTTTAATATGCATAATCATGTACAAGTATAAATTTATGATATAACATATAATTGACGTATCAAATTTCTGTATTTTGAAGAACCAATGTACGACATAATTTTTTAATGAAACTGATGATATGGGAATATACAATATACAGTAAAACATGTTATAATAACATCTTATCACATATATAACACATAATCACTATCCTTTTCCAATTACAGAGATTTTAACAAAACTTAAAGCCATTTTCATGAAAACTATTTCAATCGTAAAATAGAAATTGGGTTGAAGAGATTACCTTTAAAACAATTCTTCTGACTTTCACGTTCTTCTACAATCTCACAATAACTCACACTGTTTCTCTCTAATTCTCTAAATTTCTCTCTGTAATTTATTTTTCTTATTTCTAGACTTAGAGAACAAAGAAGGAAGAAGACGTATATATTAATTAAGAACTGACGCGTTGTGGTGGTCAGTTAACCCGTCATGGGTTAACTGCTACTAACTTCTCTTAGGGCCTCGTTTGGCTGACAATAATAGGCTCCAAAACCATTTAATTTAATGATTCTCTTATACTATAGTTTAAATCATGTCACACTCCTTTATAAAATAACTGAAATATCTTATTTACTTTACTTTAAATAAAATATAATAATTTATCATTAGTTCACATAATCACATAATTAATTTTCTCATTGATTAATTATGTCAAATTATTAAATCTCTAATTAATTATTATATTAATTAAAATGACATTATGCTTATTAAATATTTTATTTAATTTTATAAGCTCATAAATACCTACTTCGAATAATAAAATTCTCCACAATTTCATCAATTAATTATTTAATCTAATAATTAAATCATCGCAAAATATTTATTTAATTCAATAAATATTAAAAATTAAATTACAAAATCTCGTTCGTCACAGAAGTCCAATGGAAACTCTTCGCATTCTTCGGCCCTTTCAAAGTATCAAAGAACGACAAACACCTTTCTGCCAACTTAGACATGAATCTCCTCAAAGCTGCTATCCAACCTGTCAGACGCTGAATATCCTTGTAAGACTATGGAGACTTAATATCTAAAATGGCCCAGATCTTCTCTGGATTAGCCTCTATTCCCCTTTTGCTGACCAGGTAACCTAGGAATTTCCTTGCTCCAAGCCCGAAGGTGCATTTAATCGGATTCAACCTTAAATTATAGTGTCGAACAGTCTGGAAGCACTCCTCTAAATCGTCCACATGATCCCGAACTGACATGCTCTTGACAATCATGTCATCAACGTAGACCTCCATGCTTTTCCCCAGCTGTCTTGTGAACACGTAATTCATCATCCTCTAATAAGTAGCTCCCGCGTTCAACAAGGCAAACGTCATCTTCTTATAAGCAT
Organism: Panax notoginseng; assembly: GCA_016801055.1. Taxonomy (NCBI): domain Eukaryota; kingdom Viridiplantae; phylum Streptophyta; class Magnoliopsida; order Apiales; family Araliaceae; genus Panax; species Panax notoginseng. The sequence goes on from CM029012.1 coordinate 44,318,788, forward strand.
ACACCGACCGATGAGTGATGAAAGCTGTCTTCATTATATCCTCCTTGCACATAGAAATTTGATGATACCCAGAGAAATCATCCATAAAACTGAGCAGAGCATATCCCGAAGTCGCATCGATAAGCTGATCAATGTGGGGTAGAGGATAAAAGTCTTTTGGGCATGCCTTGTTCAGATCGGTGTAATCTATGCAAACTCGCCACTTCCCATTCTACTTCTGTACCAGAACTACATTCGCCATCCACTCTGGATAGTCGATCTCGAAGATAAAATCTGCTGCCAGCAGCTTTGTAATCTCCTCGTCAATTATCTTCTGTCTCTCTGGCGCAAAAATCCTCCTCTTCTGCCGAACTGGCTTCTTTCTTGGGTACACATGCAGCCTATATTAAAAAACTTTTTGACTCACTCCAGGCATGTCACTGGGTACCCAAGTAAAGATGTCAGCATAACACCGAAGTAACTCCACCAGGTTCGCCCAGAAAGGTTCCGGCAGACCCGAACCTATCTTTACGATCTTCTCATTCTTTCTCGGGATCAGTTCAACCTCTTCGATCTCTTCGGCTGGCATAACCAATGGTTCCGTACTTCTTTCTGTAAACGGTTCGATCTCAATAGTCATGGTTTGCTTCTGTCTAATGACCCCTACACCTGAAGTGATAAACACATTCCGGTAGCATCTCCTTGCTAAGTTTAGATCTCCAGTAACTTCCCCAACTCCATGTGGCGTCGGAAACTTAATCTTGAAGTGGGGAATCAACGTACCTGCCTAAAGAGCTGTCAGATTCCAAGTCCACATGCACCACATAAAATTTGCACATGATTTCCACCTGCTGGGGAGTCGTCCTAAAGATTACTGGTAGTTTAATAGTCCCAGCGACTTTAATTGGCTCATTGTTGAACCCGTATAAGGGGGCCTCTTGCCCGATCTCCATCTTCCTTCTGTCCAGATTCATCCTCTAGTAAGCATGTATATACAGGATATCTACCGAAGACCCATTGTCGATCATCATTCACTTCATATCCACCGAACGCACTTGTGCAGTAATGACCGAGCTCCTTCGTGTAGTTCAATCAGTTCTAAAGGGAAGTCATGTCCAGCCACATACTGGACTAATTCCTCACTCTGTACTTTTCTTTCAATGAATTCTCTCAAATTCCAGCAAGAATTCGTATCATTCCCTGCCGCCTAATGGTAATCACAGTATTTGTAAGGATTCCCAGACCCCGGTTTAAGGTTGTCCCGAGGCTGCTCGAAATAGGGCTGGTCCTTTATTTTCTCCAGGATGGTGGCCCGATTAGTACTAAGTTTGGTGTACACCTTATTCACCTTCTGACTAAAAAAAGGTGGACGTCCTCCTCCCAAGCCCCAATTGTTGTTGTACTTCTTCTGATTGCCATCAGACTGATCATTATTACCATCGTTCCTCTTCTTATTACCATCCAGTTTGTCCTTGTCCTTATCCTTTGGTTTTTTTGAAGAACCTTACTTTAAGCTGCCCAAGGCTTCTTCTACCACTACGAGGCCTTCAGCCTTCTCAAACGCTTCTGCCAAGCTCTTCGGATGGTTGAACATCAGCTTCTTCACCAATTTTTCCGACTTCACCAGATCTAAGCCATTTTAAAATAATCCCACAGCCTGAAGATCATTGAGAGCTGTCACCTGAACCATAACTTCTTTGAACCTTTTCACGTACAGGCCTAGGGTCTCATTCGAATACTGCCAAATCTGTGCCAATGACCCTGTAATGCCCGCGAATTTTAATACATTATAATATTGAGAATAAAGATTATTTGCATATTTATTTGAATATAAATATATATAGTCTTGGCATGAATTGTGATAATTAATTTAATTGACTAAGCATGTGATAATTAAGCAATGTATCAGAAGTGATGAGAAGCTTAGTTTAAGCTTGTGGAAATTATGCCTAGTGTGGCAAAATGGTGAAAGGAGAAAATACTAATTTAATTAAGAATGAAATGGATTAAATTAATTAGTACTATTAATAAATAAATAATTACATAATGTGATTAACTAATTCCTAATATCATGAACAATAGCATGTGAGGAGAAATCATATATAATAAGGTTTTTCATTCAATATAAGATGAGGTGTGACATTAGAATGTAAATAATTATTATATAAAACTATATGATAAAAGTAAGCTTAACTTATGTAATTTATTAAGTTGTGTGAAAAAGTCTTATGTGACATCAAGATGTGTGTGGGAGTAATTAAATGGGTATTTTAAACCTATGAGAGGAAATGACTTTGATTAAACAAATAAGTAATATTAAATAATTATTTTAATATCTATGTAGAATTGGAATAATGAATTTTATGGAAGGTAGGGTAAATATTATTTGAAATAAATCAATGTACATGGATTATATAATTCTATGTGTAATTTAGGAGTGAGTGTATATGTATGCTCATTTGTGGACATATATCAAATAAACCTAAGTATGCTAAGTAATGGTTTGGATAAATGCTGAGTATTATAATGTCCCAAAATCATAGTCCCATTCCCAAAAGTCTCAGCCGTGTTTTTCTAAAAGCCTATGACTCTATATTTGCTGAAAACCAAGATCAAGATGGAGATGATGGCTATGGGAAGGGGAGAAGATGGAGTTGGTGAAGCTTTCCACCTACCTCTTGTTACACAATGGTTCCTTCAATCTTCCATGGAAACAATCCTTAGGGTAAAACCTCCAAATGGTCAATAATCCCTCTATAAATAGAAGTCCCCTTCTCAAATGTGAATTATTGATTTCTCTGAGAATTTCTAATTGGAGTGAGAGTATTGTTGAGTAATCTGCAAATTGAAGCTAGAGTAACATTTCAACTTCACAATTTCAGAAGGTAATATCACTCTATATGTTCTTACATTCAAGTTTTGCAAAGTTCTTAGAAAAGTACTAAAATACTTATTTTGAGTTGAAAAGTTTATGGTTGAAGCATGCTAGAATGTGTAAATTGATGCTAGACATTGTTAATATGGTTAAATACGAAATCAACGAAAGTTAAATGAAGTAAATTGGTTAAGTAACGAATCCGTAGTGAAGAGAATCGCTAAATGTGTTAAACTTTGAAAGAATGGCAAAAATCTTGAATTGATTCTTGAATTTGATTGTTTGTATGTTTGGGATTGTTAGAAGCATGCTAGGGATGTTTAGTAGTAAGTTTATATCAATTAAAGTATCATTACATTGTTGTTGGGTTAAAATTTGGCATGTTAGTTCGTAGCAGGGGAAAAGAAATTTTCCAAACTGCAACAGTCATGCCCGCCCCAGCAGGGGTCATGTTGTATATAAGGCCCGCCCGGCGGGGGGGGTGTGATATAGTGACTTATATTTTTGTTTTGATTGTTTGATACAAGAGGACCTAAACTAACTTAACTTAAGGAGCATGCATAACCCTTAAACATGTGTCAATGCATGTTGCAAGATGTTTTAGTAGGTTTGGAGTTTGAATTATAACCTTTTGAAAGAAAAGTTAAAAGACGAAAACTATGTTTATAAAACCTTATGCCTTTTTGAAATCGAACCTTTTGAGCATGTATTCGCAACTTAGTTAGTTTTGTAAATACATATGAAATGTGAATTCAACGTACCTTGCGTGCTTTAGTTGTCATGAAAATTTAAGATTTGGAAACCAATTGAGTTGAAGATTGCATGACTTGTATTGTGAACTTTTGAACAACTATGATAGGATGCTTTATGCCTCTAGAGATAACCTATATGTTCACACATCTAGTTAGACACTTTATAAACTATGCAAGCATGAACTAAAAGAGTTTCTAAATAATACGATCAAACATAATACATGCAAGCATGCATAGAAAGAGGTTTTTTGGCAATGTTATGTGGTTAACGAATACTATAGTTAGTATATGATATAATGAGCTCTTTTAACCTTGTAAAATGGAAATGTATGAGTAAATTTAACAAAGAACCAAACTTATCCTAGAGGTTCTTCAACATATATGAGTGACTTAAGTAATGTTTCACATATGATGTGAGTAGAAGAGATCTAAAAATGTTTCTAAAAGATTTTAAAAGTAAAATCAATGTGAGTTTCATCTATGAGTTTGAATGTGTGTAGCCTACATGAATTTAGATATGTGTGATGAAGGTATGCGAATATGTATATCAAGTGTGTGTGACTAATGAATACCTATACACACATAAATAGGATAACATAGTTCATTGAAGCGATTCTACGCTAGAAGTGGTAATCAACGCTAAAGAAAAGTCTCCTAACTCACACAACTTTGGATTTTGTGCGAGTTCTCTAACTTCATTTGATTCTTATATTGAATGCAAGTTTCTAAATTCTATACATTGTATATATATTGTATAATCTGAATTGTTGTCATATCAACCATATTTATACCAAACACATATCTATTACCATTCGGAAAGCATTTGTATACCTTGATATTGTTAGCTATCCAAACCAATGGACTTGGTGTGGACTCTTGTAAATCTACTGAGATGAACAACCCTCTTAAAAAGGGGAAATTTCATTTTGTCGGGGAACCGACGTGCGCACATGAGTATGATTAAATGTTATGCATAACGTAGGGTACTTTAGGCTGATCACCTATTGTACTCGTTATATTGGGTTTACAGTATAATACTGTTAATTCTAGTAAGAGTTCTTAGTCCTTAGTGACTGCTCAGTGTTCATTCTTATTGACCCTCAAAGTGAATAAACCTTGAAATTTGTTGATATCCATCAGTCTGTAGCGACATTTATTGAACATTCTTGATACTTCTTGATACCCTTGAACTATCAATTATTGTTATACTTTAAAGATTCAAATGTTATAATTGCTTATTCTTATTGCTATATTACTTGCTGGGAAAACTTGATTACTCATTCTTGCTTCCCTAAAAATATTATAGTTAAGGCAGAGCAAGGCGGTACATCGGGAAAGGACAAGAAAAAGGGAAAGGCTACAAAATAGCTTAGTCCTTTAAGTGTAGAAGTATTATTATTATTGTTAAGATCATTATGATGTATTTAAGGATGATTAAGTTATGTTTAAGTCTAATCACTGGATTGTTGTAGTAATGGTTATGGTACCTTGGGATGCTAATATTTATATTATATCAATGTAAATTATTCTATTAATTTCGTTGCTAATGATTTTAGTATGATATTAGAATTAGTACGTGACAAACCAAATTCGAGATAGGAGTGTCTGAATTTGGGGGCATCACAGACCCTGTGGGTTTTCCTCTCCTCTTGTTGTTCCCAAATTGAGCATGGAACTTGTCATATAAATCTGTCCAGGATGAAATTGAGTCTGGAGCCAAGGTCCCCATCCATTGCCTGACATTTTTCTCAATGTTGTCACGAAGGTTTGGCACTTAGCTGCATCTGAGTAATCATAATAGTCCATTAGTTTATCATATGCCTGGCTGTGGTCATAAGGATTCCCTGAGTCGTCATAACTTTCTATATATGGGAGCTTTTTACTAGGATCCACCTTCTCCCAAAGGATTTCCAAAGAGAATGGGGATGCCTTTTTACCCGACCTTTCCTTCCCTTGATGAACTTCAGCCAGTTGCCTCTGAAGCTCCTTCACCTCTCTGGCTAACAGCTCTACCCCTTCTGGCTGTGAAGAGATCTCCTTCTTCGGGGAGCCCTTCTTCTTATGATCAAATCTACCCTTTCTATCCGAACTGGTTACCCTAAAGGGGCTTTGTCTGTTGTTCCTGCTGTGGCGAGATTCCACAGGGCGTTGTGCCCTCTTTGGATTCTCGAGTGTGCGTCCCTTTGATCTGCTTTGTTCTCGGGTGTGCGTCCCTTTGATCTGCTTCGTCGCCTGTCCTTATCGTCATCCTGAGAATCCTCAGGGCAGAGTGCCCTCTTTGGATCTTCGAGAGCTTTGCACTTCTTCGGTCTCGAGAACGGCTCCGAAGCCTACTTTCAGACCTTCCGGGCTCCTCATCCCTCTTTGTTCGTCTATCCGGAGACCTTCCACGTTCTTTGGGTCGAGTATAACTGGATGACTCATCTTCCAGTCCGGCCATAAGAACCATCTGTTTGGAAACCTCCTCCCTCTGTTGTAGCAGCACCTTCAAAGCTTTGTTAGTTTCCTATGCCATCTTGACCAGTGTAGATGCCTTGTCTGCCTTATCTTCTCGGTGTTGGGTTCTAGGCGGTGTGCCTTCTACCCTTTTCTGACCTTTACCAGGCGTTTTGCTGCCTATGGAAAACAACTTCTTTCGGATATCGTCGTGGCCCTTAGCTTGAGACCTTGCAGGGGAGCGTTGTGGCCCAAGTCTATCATGAAAACTCTTTGACGGCCCCAACCTATCTTTAACAGAAACTTTCTACTGAGAAGAACTCGTTGTCATTGACTGTCCTTCACCGGTAGCTATCCTACTATTCTCCATAATGTGACGCCCCCAAATTTAGGTATACATCAACCATCTTGGGTCGCCAGATACATGGTACAGAATTCAAATACAACTTACTAATTCAACTGTCGTGTACAATACGACAAAACATAAACTGTGAGTTTGAATACAAATATTATCTTCTAGAGAGTATCCATACTCAAAAGGAGTCCTCATTACAATTATTATCACACTATTACATAGAATAGTGAGGACTACTAATGCTATCATCTGGTCTATCACTCCGTTTCCCGACTCGTCTCAGCTATATTCTCATTTCCTAAAGAGAACCGTGAAAGAAAGGATGAGCTCAACTAGCCCAGTAAGAAATATTATGACTAAGATAGTGCAGAATAAATTATCATTAGTCTTCAATAATGTTAAACTGATAAAATACAATAAACATCAAGTTTAACTGCAGCGGATCAAGCAATCCATTAAAAGAGTCAAGTAGAGAATAAAATCTACTATCTTTTAAGATTTAAAAGGTTTTTCATGACTTTTATCGTTGGGACTCAGCTTAATAAATAATCCACATAATCGAATCACCCTTGCACTACGGCCAAGGATATTCTTTAGTATCACGACCACGAATTATCCATGCACTACGGCTAAAGATAATCATATTTTCATCAACGGTCCTGATCATGCCATAAAACAATTCATCTCTGCACTACGGCCAAAGAGAATCCATAGTCATAATCATACCAAAAACTGTCCATCATTACACTACGGGCCAATGAGGACTTTTTCCACATTATTTATAATATTACGGTCATGATTACACCGATTAATCCTTGGTCATAATCATACCAAGTCCATCTATGCACTACAGGTCATAAATGACATTCAACAAAATATAAACATGAGGATGATGACAATGATATAAGAATTCAATAAAACAAGTTCAAGAATTAATTTATCCAGGAATTAACAACGTCCAAATTGTCAATATGATACTGCTTTGTGGAGTAAAATTCAAGAATTCTTAGAAGAATATTTTCATGAAAAGATACTAGATGAAGCGCAAATATCAAAGATATTCCACTAATTTCATGGAGTATAGAAGTCAAAGTTTTAACCAACTGAGTATAATAATGAATGAAATAACAAAAGAAATCACAATGCATGCGATAGTCCGCACAGACTGGTTATTCCAACAGAATAATAAATAATGGAACCAGGTCCGGCGTAAAACGCACAGACAGGATATTTCAACAGAATAATAATAAAGACGGAACCAAATCCGGTGTAAAACACACAGACATGATGTTCTAACAGAATAATAATAAAGACGGAACCAGGTCCGGTGTAAAACACACAGACAGGATGTTCCAACAGAATAATAATAAAGACGGAACCAGGTCCGGTGTAACACACACAGACAGGATGTTCCAACAGAATAATAGAAGAATGTCACCAAGTATAGGGTAGACCGCGTATACAGGTTATTCCAACAGAATAATAAATAATGGAATAACAGAAGTTCTCTTCATGAATACAAAAGAAATAATACCCCTAACAGGTACAACAAATAATATCACTTACCGTTTTAAAGAAGAACTGAAATAAAGAAGTAGTTAAGTAGCAGAATACTTTTCTTCCTTCTCTCTATTGTTTCTCTCTATAGTTTCTCTCTCTAGAGTTCAGTGAATTCGTAAGAAAATAATGAAGGAATGAGCTTCTATTTATAGGAAAATATAATGCATAGTAACTAATCCATGAACGGTCCAGATTGATTTACTTTAATCTAACAGTCCATATTTAAAGAAAAATCTTTTAAATAAAATATAATATATTCTATTTATAGAATAACTTTAATAAAATATTCTGTTTTATATAAAAAGATGTTTCTATTTTATTACGTTAATAATACGAATAAAACAAAACTTCATTATCGCTAAATAATTCATATTATTAATGTGACAACCCCAAAATAGGTCCATTCCATCCAACATATTCTGAGTCGCCAAATACATGGTACAGAAAACAACTACAACTTTATTACAATATTTGTCGTGCAAAATACAACAACACATATGCTGTGAGTTTGGATACAAATATATACCAAATGTGACTCATATCCCAACCGTGGACAGCACCTCACAATGACACCTTACATAAAGGTATAGTCAAAAACTGTTTTAGATATTAGAATCTTTGGGAAGTACTCAAGGAAACCTTTGTATATGGGAGGCCATGCTTCTAGGTTGTGATAGATATCATATGGCCACAGAATTATCCTTGGTTGACCCAATATACCCCAAAGAAAAACGAGAAAATTACTAACATATTCTTCCCAATCGTGAGTCTTCTCTTGACTTATCATTATCTCCACTGTCTCTAATTGAGAATTATACTTCAAAAAAACACCAAGATTATATAGGTAGTGCTCGTAAATATACTCAGCAAGTGGATGAGCACAATCCTGTCTTATGATGACATGAGGTTGTATGTCATTAGACATCTTGTATGATAGTGGCAAAACACCCTTCCAACGTTGGGTTCGCTTCACCCTAGATGATTCACCAAATATAACTACTAAATGATGACCACCGTTCTATTCTCCTGTTACCCCCGCTCGACCCAGCTACACTCTTATTACCTGAAAGGAATTGTGAAACAGAAGGGTGAGCACAACTAGCCCAGTAAAAAATATCACGACTAAAGATAAATAAGTTATCAATAGCCTTCAATAGAATTAAATCAGAGATTTAGAACATATGGTAGATGATAAAAATTTTAACCAAAGTTGCAGCGGAACGAGCAATCTATTAGAAGAGTCAAATAGACCATAAAGTCTATTATCTTCTTCATGTTAAAAATACACCAACAATATTTTATCTCTGTAACATCAATCAATAAGTCTGGTCCACAATTATATGAATAACTCATAATCATAACTGTAGTTCTAAATTCCTCTTCTCATCCAGGACGAAGATAATTTTTATTACATATCTTTACCTGAAACATCAAAGATCATGGTTACACCAAATTACATTTTCTGTTCATAATCATACTAATAACTTCATCTTTGCACTACGGCCAAAGATATTCAACAACAGGTCATCTTTGCACTACAGGCCAAAGATATTCAACAACAGGTCATCTTTGCACTACGGGCCAAAGATATTCATTAATAATTCATATTTGCACTACGGGCCAAAGATATTCATATCTCAAAAAAATATATAATCATTTCAGAATTTATATAAACAACAATTATAACCATGTTGATCAATTCACATTTGTACTTAAGCTAAAGATATTCAATTATAAATTCAATGGTCATGATCATACCAGTTACAATTTAACTTTGCACTACTGGCCAAAGGGAACCTATAGTCATGATCATACCAAAAATCTACCCATCTTTATACTCAAGTCAAAGAAAAATATCATCATTAGGGTTATAAAAATGTTAGATATGATAATTAAATCAATATAATCAACATATAGATTTAATCTCAAGAGTAATATTCATAAATTAACTATAATTTGATCAGAAAAAGAAACTAATTTTGTCGTGAATAGTAACTCGTGAATAGAAACTCGTGAATAGTAATTCATGAATAGTAACTCGACATTAAAAAGGTAAAAATTCCACAATAAAATTCATACCAATATTTCGGTATAATGATATTGAAAGAATAATATTTCTTAAGCTTATAAATAATTTATTTTAATTGTTTACACTTTACTAAATAATGCATTTAATCATCCTAAAATGCCAAACTCATAAGATTTCATTACCAATAACCAAAACCCTCATCAAAAATCTGCATATACCTCATATAGGATTTTCAAGCCATAAAATCCTATTTTCTAATTTTCTTACTTCACATAACATATTTAATTTATTTACTCATAACTAGTCCATTTTTATGAAAAATACCAAATCAGTTCCAAAAATATTTTTTTTTTGAAATTTAGCAGAATATAGTCCCATATTGAACATATATTTTTCTCAGAATTTTTAAAATTCATTTACTATTTTTCATATGGCCAAAACAGTCGAATATTTAGACATTTATCATAAATTGTACTTTTATCCAAAAATTTTGAAATTTACAGAGTATACTTCTATCATATACATGTACTCCTAATAAAAATTTCACCAATTTTAGAGTTAACCACAAGGAGTTATAAGCGGTTACTTTTAAAATGGTCTTTTCTCATAAAATTCATAACTCTTAATCAATACATCCAAAAATCACCATTTTTGGACACAATCAATAAAACTCATCAAAATATCATTTCAAATTTTTCTAAAATTTTCTGAAGGTTAGAAGAAGTACGAACTGAAAAATATAATAACCCTTAAAATCCCTTACTATCCCTTACCTCAAAAGAGCAGCACTTCTGACTGGATATCGGATATGACGCTGAAGGAAACTTGTACTGATGAATAGCAACTCACCAAGTATCTAAATACTTACAAAATACACTCGATAATCTAGAGAGAAAAAGAGAGAAAACTTATAAATTCTGGTGTGATTTTCAATTCTAACTTAGCCCTCTATTTATAGGAAAATGTTAGCACGCCGAAGCACACTTAACCTGCAACCTGATGGCTTTACCTGCTACTATTTCCACCAACCACATTTGAATAAAAATCTCAGCACATTTCTTCACCAACCAAGAGTGGGGCCCACCAATTCTAGAATTTTCTACCAAAATGATTAACTCCAAAAATTCAATAATTTCTGAACCAGTCATCTCGTAAAATTCATAACAATTCATACGTTCATTTTTAATGGTACAAAATTTGTGGACATATACTCAACTTATATATGTATAACATATCCAAATATTACCACGATCCAACGGTCGAATTAAAAATTATAACCCTCGCAAAATATCTCAAAAATCCTAATTTGATTTTCAATACCTCCGTTCCGACAAAAATATAGATAAAATACCTCAACATTAACTCCTTCATTTTTAACCACAAAAATATATCCCTCATTTATATCCACATAAAATAAATATTTCCTTATCATATGAATCAATAATTAATTATTCACAGATAATATTACAGAATCAAAATTATGACAACCAGGCAGTTCTCAGGAAAGAGGGGGCTTTCCAATAAGAATTTTTCCTTACTGGCGCGCAATTAGGTGACCAAACCTCTCCTTAGACAGAACTTTCTAAACATTGCCAATAAAGTTATCTAATAATATTATTCAAATAATATGAATTATTGATCTAATAATGGGAAATACTGTGCAGTGACAATTATTGAACAACAATAATATAAAATTTTAACGTAGCAATTATTGAATCAATAAAATAAAATATTAAACAGTACTTACTGTAACAGTTATTGAGTAGTGTCTTCTTACGTAAGAATCAATAATTTCAAAAATATTGTGCAATACCGTGTGCTACTGTGCAATAACGCGTATTACTATATTTTAACCACCAGGTATTCCAACAGTGTTAACGGTAACAACTACGCCGTTATTTGTAAAAACTCAAATTTGTCGTTTTCTTCATCCGACAGTTATTCTGTTATGGGGCCCACAAATGGCTGCGCCGTCGTACGAATATTCCCCGACAGAAAGAATATTCCACGACCAAACGAATATTTCCCGACAACAACGAATATTTTATAACCACTTGTGTATTTTGAAAAAAAAAATCATATATCACTCTTAACTTTAACATTTATCAATTTAACCATTTACTGAATAGTAATTATAAGAAAAATTAAATAATTTTATTTCATAAAATTCGGGGTCTTACAATTAATTGACAATAATTGAATCAAACTGAGTGACTAATCACGTAAGCCTCAATAATCAATACCGTATACTACTATGCAATCACACGTATTACTGTACTTTTACTACCGAGCAGTTCAACAGTATTAACGGTAAAACTTCCACCGTTATTTTCATAAAATATTTTTGTCGTTTTCTCAATCCGACAATAATTCCGTTATGGGGTCCACCAATAATTGTGCCGTCGTACGAATATTCACCGACAAAAATAATATTTCCCAACCAATCGAATATAATACAACAACTTGCATACTTTGCAAAATTTATAAATACTACCCACAACTATAACATTATCTCAAATTCACACCATAATATTTAAAAAAATATTTAGAAAAATTTAATCTTTATTCATAAAATCTGGGGTTTTATAATCTCCACTCCTTATGAAATTTCGCCCTCAAAATTTACGTACGTACCTGGTATGCCGAACAGATGAGGATACCTTGACTTCACTTCAAATTCTAACTCTTGATGTATAACCTTTGAGCGTCGAATATGATCCTTCTTATCCAAGATGTTAACACGTATCTTCTCATACGTTAAATCTTCTGCAATCTCGTCTAGTTTTAATTCAATAACGTGGTTCAGGTCGTCCACATATTTACGTAACATCGATACGTGAAAAACGTTATGAACACGCGACATACTTTGCGATAAAACAAGTCTATAGGCCACAGTTCCTACTCGATCAAGGATTTCAAATGGGCCAATGAAATTGAGGGTTGAGATTTCCTCTCTTCGTCGATTCTTGCTTCTAGAATAACGCCATCTTGAACCTTCTTCTTCACATTCATCAGCTCTGAGTATGTAGCTTAAGCAGCTTTAACTTTATCGATTAAAGTCGATTCTACTCGTATATTCGTTATCTTCACGTGGGTTCGTATATTCGCACTTGTAAACGCATACGATCTTCTACTCAACGCGTCAGCTACCACGTTCACTTTTCCACGATGATATTAAATGGTACGATCATAATCTTTAACGACTCGAGCCAACGTCTTTGGCGCATGATACGTTCGTTTTAAGTAAAGAAATATTTGAGGGTTTAAGAAATGGGTTTTGTACTGGGGTCAATACAAAATTCGATTTCACGCTCTAGGGGTAGGCTAGGAAGTCTTCAAGAATACGTCAGGAAATTATTAACAATAGAAATATCATTCAAAACTGTGACCCTCATCCAAGACTTGGATAACACGTCACATTGATACCTATCAACTTGCCATCGTCATTCACAACGTCTCCTACGGAAAGTCTGGCTTCGGTGCATTCCACATAAGGAAGTCACCAGCGAAAGGCTCGGGGCTCTTTACTTATAGCTTGATATGACAATGATTGACTTTAGTGGTTTGGTTACTTGAATTCGCATAATAGGTTGGTTAGGAATATGAAAGCTAACAACCTTACAAAAAGTATGATGAGCAGTTAACCAATCGTTTCCAAAAATCACATCAATGTAAGTATTTTCAAAGAGATAAGATCGACAGGTAACGTGAAAGTGTTGATTTGAACAAGATTTATAAATAGTGGAGGTAACGAAGGTTTCTCCCAACTGAGTTTAAACAGATATATCAAAGTCAAACTTCTCCGGAGTTAAGTTCAAACATTGAACACAACTAGGTGAAATAAAAGAGTGAGTAGAATCGGTATCTAACACGGTATAAATTTCGCAAGAGTTTATGACTAACATACCCGTGACAATTTTATTCAGCTTCCTCGTCACGAAAAAAAACGCTCTCTCTTAAACTACCGGCTTTGGCTTGTCTGGGACATCCTTTGGCATCAGTATCCCAGCTGGACTTAACTTCACCATACGACAAAATCGAGCTAGGTGACCTTCTCTTTCGCAATTAAAACACTCTTTAGATTGCTGCGTACAGTTTGAACAAATGTGTCCCTCCTGTCCGCATTTGAAACATACGACCGGTGGTCGTTCTTCTTCCTTTGAAACGGGTGCTGGTACCGACGTCTTCACGTCATTGTTGAACCTTCTCTTCTTGAAATGTCCATTCTTATTATTTTGGTCATGATTACCACCGAAGTGGTTACCATTTCTGGCATGTTGATTCCCTCCATACTTATTGTCACCGCTTTGATGACTGTTATCACCGGTATTATCATTTTGCTGGCTGCTCTCTTTTGGTTGCGTTGACTCGTTATCGCGCTCTACTAACTGAGCCCTATTTACAACATCTGAATACAAACACAGTTTATGAGAAATAAGATATTGACGTATCTCCGGCTTCAAACCTCTTAAAAATATCCGCGTCATTCTTTCTTCATTATCAACCAAGTGGGACGGAAATCGGGACAACTCGGCAAACTTGGCTTCGTACTGCGACACGGTCATGTTGTTTTGCTCCAACTTGATAAATTTCACCTTCTTCATGTGACGAATGTTTTCGAGAAAGTACTTGTCGTTGAACAGCTCCTGGAATTTCTCCCAAGACATCTTGAGTGCGTCAGGCTGGGTACGTTTTATAGATTCCCACCAGTAATCTGCCTCTTCACGCAACATAAAGGTGGCAAAGGGAACCTTTTGCTCCTCTGAGCATCCCAAGACATCAAATATCTTGGTGATCTACTTTAACCACGTCTCCGCCTTAAGTGGGTCTGGCTTTCCCAAAAACTCCGGTGGTCCCAGCTCCTTGAATTGCTTAGCGGTGACCAACCGTGGGTTGCCATTATTTTTACCTGCATTATGAACAAGAGCCGCCTTCGCCTGATGTTGCATGAATTCTAAAAAACTCCTAAACGTACCGTCGTTCGCCAATTGATCAGTGTTGTTATTTACATGAGGATTATTGTCTTCCTGTTGTACATTGTCCTGATTATTGATCTGTGGAGACTCAACGGTCTCCTGTGCTCCATTGCTTATCTCAACATTTTCAGATGCCATTTTCAAATACTGCAACAAAACAAGGGTTAATTAATATATCACATATTATCCCTATACTCTGACTGACCAATTAAATACTAAATAAACTTAGGTAGGTCATACTAGCGAAAGAATTCTCCCGTCTCTCCCCTCCTAGTTCTAGTCTCACATCTTAGCCAGGGATCATATCCCTAAGCTATGATACCAACTGTGACGCCCCCAAAATTAGGTATACATCTCCCATCTTGGGTCGCCAGATACATGATACAGAATTCAAATACAACTTACTAGTACAACTGTCATGTACAATACGACAAAACATAAACTGTGAGTTTGATTACAAATATTGTCTTCTAGAGAGTATCCATACTCAAAAGGAGTCCTCATTACAATTATTATCACACTATTACATAGAATAGTGAGGACTACTAATGCTATCATCTGGTCCATCACTCCGTTTCCCGACTCGTCCCAGCTATATTCTTATTTCCTGAAGAGAACCGTGAAAGAAAGGGTGAGCTCAACTAGCCCAATAAGAAATATTATGACTAAGATAATGCAGAATAAATTATCATTAGTCTTCAACAATGTTAAACTGATAAAATATAATAGACATCAAGTTTAACTGTAGCGGATCAAGCAATCCATTAAAAGAGTCAAGTAGAGAATAAAATCTACTATCTTTTATGATTTAAAAAGTTTTTCATGACTTTTATCGCTAGGACTCAGCTTAATAAATAATCCACATCATCGAATCACCCCTGCACTACGGCCAAGGATATTCTTTAGTATCACGACCACGAATTATCCATGCACTATGGCTAAAGATAATCATGTTTTCATCAACGGTCCTGATCATGCCATAAAATAATTCATCTCTGCACTACGGCCAAAGAGAATCCATAGCCATAATCATACCAAAAACTGTCCATCATTACACTACGGGCTAATGAGGACTTTTTCCACTTAATTTGTAATATTACGGTCATGATTACATCGATTAATCCCTGGTCATAATCATACCAAGTCAATCTATGCACTACAGGCCATAGATGACTTTCAACAAAATATAAACATGAGGATGATGATACAATGATATAAGAATTCAATAAAACAAGTTCAAGAATTAATTTATCTAGGAATTAACAACGTCTAAATTGTCAATATGATACTACTTTGTGGAGTAAAATTCAAGAATTCTTAGAAGAATATTTCCATGAAAAGATACTAGATGAAGCGCAAATATCAAAGATATTCCACTAATTTCATGGAGTATAGAAGTAAAAGTTTTAACCAACTGAGTATAATAAAGAATGAAATAACAAAAGAAATCACCATACATGTGATAGACCGCACAGACAGGTTATTCCAACAGAATAATAAATAATGGAACCAGGTCCGGCGTAAAACGCACAGACAGGATATTCCAACAGAATAATAATAAAGACGGAACCAGGTCCAGTGTAAAACACACAGACAGGATGTTCCAACAGAATAATAATAAAGACAGAACCAGGTCCGGTGTAAAATACACAGACAGGATGTTCCAACAGAATAATAGAAGAATGTCACCAAGTATAGGGTAGACCGTGTATACAGGTTATTCCAACAGAATAATAAATAATGGAATAACTAAAAGTTCTCTTCATGAATACAAAAGAAATAATACCCTTTACAGGTACAACAAATAATATCCCTTACCGTTTTAAAGAAGAACTGAAATAAAGAAGTAGTTAAGTAGCAGAATACTTTTCTTCTTTCTCTCTATAGTTTCTCTCTCTAGAGTTCAGTGAATTCGTAAGAAAATAATGAAGGAATGAGCTTCTATTTATAGAAAAATGGAATGCATGTAACTAATCCATAAATGGTCCAGATTGATTTACTTTAATCTAACAGTCCATATTTAAAGAAAAATCTTTTAAATAAAATATAATATATTCTATTTATAGAATAACTTTAATAAAGTATTCTATTTTATATAAAAAGATGCTTCTGTTTTATTACGTTAATAATATGAATAAAATAAAACTTCATTATCGCTAAATAATTCATATTATTAATTGACAATAATTGAATCAAACTGAGTGACTAATCACGTAAGCCTCAATAATCAATACCGTATGCTACTATGCAACCACACGTATTACTGTACTTTTACGACCGAGTAGTTCAACAGTATTAACAGTAAAACTTCTGTCGTTATTTTCATAAAATATTTTTGTCGTTTTCTCAATTTGACAATAATTCCGTTGTGGGGTCCACAAATAATTGTGCTGTCGTACGAATATTCTCCGACAAAATAATATTCCCCGACCAATCGAATATAATATAACAACTTGCATACTTTGCAAAATTTATAAATATTACCCACAACTATAACATTATCTCAAATTCACACCATAATATTTAAAAAAATATTTCAAAAAATTAAATCTTTATTCATAAAATCTGGGGTTTTACACATAACTTCTGATGTAGGACGTTTAATGAACGTGATTGAAATCCAAAACACTAGAAAGGCCCTCCTTCTAGCGTCAATGTTAACGTCAAGATCTGTTCACACGTCCCAATCACCAAAGCGCGTCCAATCCTGCACAGAAACGGGTAAATAACAAAAGCTCGATAGCTTGGGCCGCCGGGGGATAGCTCCAGTGTGAGAATAAGTACAGGTTGATATAAGGTTAACAATGAAGGCTTAATACTCTAGTGATGGAAAAGAAATTGCATGTACCTTAAAATCAATGAAGTGCCTTGTATTTATAATAATCTCACCGCCTTGTAAGCAATCCTTCTCCGAATCAAGTTAAGGTTCCTAACCAATGTCCAATCCATGATTGGATTTTATCAAATCTCCTATAATTAAGGAAGTGGACCTATAGTCCAACACTTCCTTCCCAAGTCAGAATCCAAATATAGTTAGGAACCTCAACCCAAAGTCACCCGTCCACTAAAGCCACCTCTGGTCCAAGCCCAAATAATTCCATATACAATTAACGGGCCATTACACTCCAAAGGCCCAAATAATCATGGCCCAACATAATGTTTATAGCGCGTTTTTGGTTAGATAATGTTTAAAGCGTTTAATGCGTTTGGAAATTCAAAAAGAATTATAATCTTGGTTGTTTATAAATAGTTTATTTCAAACGTAATTTATTTAACTCACATACATCAATTTATTTTAAATGCAACTTATTTAACTCACATAAATCAAGTTTTGAGCTTAAACACAATACATTTCAAAGTTATAGTTGTTAGAATATTTTATGAAAACTGATATTTCCACATGACTTTTTGATAGTTTCACATGAAAAGTATCATTATAGATGTATAGCGATAGTAAAAAACCGTCGCTATACATCTATAACGACATTTTTCATGTGTAAATATCAAACAGTCATGTGAAAATATTAATTTCCTATTTTATTTCTTTATTAATCAAGGCCCAACATATTGTTTATAGCGCGTTTTTGGTTAGATAATGTTTAAAGCGTTTAATGCGTTTGGAAATTCAAAAAGAATTATAATCTTGGTTGTTTATAAATAGTTTATTTCAAACGTAATTTATTTAACTCACATACATCAATTTATTTTAAATGCAACTTATTTAACTCACATAAATCAAGTTTTGAGCTTAAACACAATACATTTCAAAGTTATAGTTGTTAGAATATTTTATGAAAACTGATATTTCCACATGACTTTTTGATAGTTTCACATGAAAAGTATCATTATAGATGTATAGCGATAGTAAAAAACCGTCGCTATACATCTATAACGACATTTTTCATGTGTAAATATCAAACAGTCATGTGAAAATATTAATTTCCTATTTTATTTCTTTATGTGGCCTCTACTATTTATGAAATTATTAGGCTTACATATTGTATTAATTTAATCACTTTATTAAGGGTTTGATAATTAATTATTTAGCCTATAAATAATATTAATAATAGTATTTGACATAATGGGTCCTAGGTTTTTATAATCTTGATGGACGATTTTAACCCTTAGCTAATTTATAAATAAAATAGTTAGGGTTTGGACCAAATTTTCGTCTCAAGAAAATTATGCACATATACATATACATCCATCATAAGATTGATAGAAACAATTCAAAACTGTAACCCTTAAGCGTAGCGGAAGCGTGATACGTACAAGATGTCTTCTCTCAATTCATGTAAGTACCTAATTGATTAATTAATTTTATTCTATGAAATAGAAATATTCCAATATAATTAATAACATTTGGTATCAGAGCATGATTACGCTATTATATAGATTAAATTAATTACGTTGTTCTGCTAGAAATTTTAATTCTGCACAACCTCTTTATTGGTATGATATAGAATTTTCTTGTATGTTCCCGTGAAGATAAGTTTTTGAATGAAACATAATTACATTTTAATTTTAATATTGAAAATTATGTTTCAATATATGAGATATTTATGAAAAGGGAACATGTATCATGTTGCTGCATAATTCAATACTCAGTTTTCACTATCAAAGTATTCTGATGCAGGATGTTTAATATTTTATGGTTACTTTTTTAATTCATAACATACTAAACATATGCATACTACCTTTTACATCTAATGTGCATGTAATATATTTCTTTGGATGATATTAATTCACTTTTGTATTTATGAAACCATTAGTAATATGTATTGAATTTATTTGATATTCTACCTATAAATTAGTATCACGTCAGCATGTATTTACTTTGGAATTTATGTGAATATTTTATAATCGATTCATGTGCATAACTATATATCGTAATTTAGATTATAAAATATGATGTGATATATTATTAGGGCTTTTAAGTTGTTACTTGTAAATTATAAATAATGTTAATTTTCAAACTTGATTAATATTTTGTTTAAAGGAAAATTTAATTTGATCATAATAATTTACATGTATGGGTGACTCTTTTATTGTTAAAATTAATAATCAGCTAAACAAAGGGTTATTAATTGAAACAATTAAAGATTAAGAAAAGTCGCATAATGTTATATTTAATAATTGAAGATTTTAATTTTACCCAACAAAAAAATTAGAATTAGAATTTATTAAATGGAATTTTATTATATAAGTAACATGTTTATTTCATTTCTGCCCAACAATGTTACTTGGATAAATGTTTTGTGCATTTTTTATGGGGATGTTATTAGCATATTAGTATTTGGACAAACGAAAGATTGATAATTATGTACCAACATCTCATTAAAACCTATTTTTGGGAGTTGTAAATAGATTTTATATAACTAATTGCTTGTCCTACAATTGGTTGTATTATGATTAATTATTAATTATTGTTATACATTATAGATTTCTTTTAATTTTTTGTAAGTATGCTTATGAATTTGATTATGTTTTAGCATTGACCCCAACTAGTATTTCTGAATATCTCTATGAAATTGAAGCCTTGAATGGAACTAATTTTACTACTTAGAAAGAGCAAGTGAAAAGTGGATCCTAATTTTACGAGTGGATCCTCCTGCTCTACTTACAGTTACAAGTTCAATTGAGCAAAATGTTATTTACGAAAAGTGGGAGCGATTCAACCATATGTCCCTTATGATTACGAAAAAACTCTATCACGACAACCATTCGAGGAGCCATTCCTGACTTTGAGAATGATAAAGAGTACTTTTTTATAGATTTAGCAATCAATGACTACGTGCAAGTATGTACGGTCAACAAGTAATAAATTGATAAGTAGAGTATCGTTCCCACAAAGAATTATTTAACAATAATACCAAGTACTAACTCTTAACCAAATTAATTTTATTTAAACAATTGATTGAGATTATGAATTTTGGAAATAAAGTAAACTAATGAAACTATTACTATCCACCACAAGTTTGAATTCAGATATTAAAGGCTTAAGATTACCATTTCTCTTAATGTTTCACTTGAATTAATACACTTCATGTTAAGTTATGTTAATTACTTTATATTCTTAATTGAGAAACTCATCAATATTTATGACCATCTCTCGGCGTATCATAAATGAATCAACTTAAATCTATAGATGATAGAATTAAGGTGAACACCTTAGTTAACTAATTCACTATATCTCTACAATTAGAAAGGATTTAAAACACATGTTCTCTATCAGATTACATACGGCGTGTAGATATATCTCTATCCTAAACACAAATCATGAGTTCCATCGCTATGCAGAAAACACAATCACATGCAATTATGATCAGATCTAAACCTATAATTCATCTCTCGAGTTCATATAGATTATCACGGTAATTGTTGATCAGGAAATTAAGCAATTAAATACAAACCATAATAGACAATCCTGTAATTCAGTAAATACGCACACCTAGAGGGGGCGGGGGGTGAATAGGTGTTTATGCTAAAAGTGATAAACAGTGAAAACTTTTAAAAATTTTCTACTACAGGTTTAATTTAGACAGCTACACCTGTCTGCTTTAGTGTCTGTTCTTCGTTTATTATTATCAGACAGCTAGACCTGTCTGTTTTAGTGTCTGGATTAGCGTGATGAACAAAAATGTGCAGAACATGAATGACAGTTAAAGAGATAAACAGAAGTAAAAATCACACCAAGATTTTTTACGTGGTTCAGCCCCTATCGTCTACCTAGTGGCGTAATCCACGTCCAATCCCAACTAGGATTGGAGACTCTTTTTATTACTATTAAAACCTCAATACAAAAATTACTCCCTGTTACAAAGAAGCCTCAATATCAGATGTTGGACACCTATGCCCCCGTTTTGCACCTCTGCTACTTGTACACCTCTGCACCTCTTCTCACCTCTGAGACCCTTGAAGCCTTCTATGAACAGACTAACTAAAAAAGAAACCTCAAGCCAAAACTATGCTTGAGTTCGGTTTACAAAGAATAAAATTTCTAGCACAAAAGACTATAATAGATTACAATAAATGGCTGGAATAAAGCAATTGAAGTGCTCTGGTGTAGTATATCAACTTGATTTCAGGTTTTAGAGATGTGTCCTGTTTTGCCAAAGAGAAGGAGTATATATAACAAGACACACAACGGCTAAAAAACTGTTAGCTAAGAAAAACTCAGTCCCGTTAGAAACCATCCACGATTTCAGCACATTTGTATAACAAAAAAGATATTATGAAATCTGCAACAGCTATACGATTTTGAAGTAGCTGAAATAAAAGAGAGAGACTCTATACTAGTCAACTCCTGAGAAATAAAAGAGATTAGGCAAGATGTGACCCACCAACTCTAAATAGCTTCTGAAAGACTCCTTTATCAATTAGAATATCAATACAAAATGTCACTAACTGATATGGACCCACCAAGCAAGAGTATATCCTTAAATAACTTTAGAACCCCCGAAACATACTGAAGGATAGATGAAATAGAAGAACCAATTTGGGCCAGCTGGAATTAATAATAAAAGACCATAATATTTGTCATTATTAAAATTATAAATACCAACATACCTTAATAAACTCCAATTCAAATCTTCCTTAATAAACTCCAATTCAAATCTTTCTTATAAACTTTAAATCAAATCTTCCTTAATAAACTCCAAATAAAATCTTCCTTAATAAACTCCAAATCAAATCTTCCTTAATAAACTCCAAATCAAATTTAAAATGATTTTAAAACATTCCAACTTACCAACGGAAGGAAATCAGCAACAAGTATTCATGTAATAACCATAACCCATGCATATTAAATATAATATTATAAACCATAATCCATGCATATTAATTATAATACTATAAAACATTTATAAACCATAATCCATACATATTTAATAATATTATAACAAACCATGAACCATGCACACATCTAGTATACTTAAATTAGTTATCATTCAAAACATCATAAAATCAAAAACTAACATTCTCCCCCTTTTTGATGATGACAATTTATGCACCACTTTAATCAACATGCTCCCCCTAATTGTATGCTCCCCCTAAAATTTATGCGAATAGGATTACCCTAAAATTTATGCGAATAGGATCAATAATCAATAACCAACAAATCATAGCATCATAAACACATATCAACACACATTTGTCACATATAATCTCCTTATCCTTATCCCAAACTTCTCCCCCTTTGGCATTATCAAAAAGGAATAAGGTAGTTATGTGATGTAATTAAGCACAGACAGACATTCTAAGTTCTCTTCGCAAAGTACAAAAACGCTCCTCACTTAAAGGTTTTGTAAAAATGTCAGTCAATTGATGTTCAGTAGGGACAAATACTAACTTAATTAATCTTTTAGCAACATTATCTCTTAAAAAATGATGTCTCACTTTAATATGCTTAGTATGAGAATGAAGCACATGATTTTTAGAAATATCAATAGCACTAGTATTGTCACACATAATAGGCACATTTTCACAAATAACATTAAAATCATGCCACGTTTGTATCATCCACAGAATTTGTGAACAACAACTACCTGCCGCCAAATATTCACCTTTCGTAGTAGACAAGGCAACAGATGTTTGTTTCTTGTTGTGCCAAGCTACAAGGCTTTGGCCTAAAAATTCACAAGCACCACTTGTGCTTTTTCTATTAACTTGGCACCCTGCATAATCTGCATCTAAGTATCCAATTAGTTCAAAACTTGGAGATATAGGATAGTATAAGCCTAAATTAATTGTGCCAGATAAATATTTAAATATTCTTTTTTAGCTTTAAGATGAGATTCTTTCGATTGAGCTTGAAATCTAGCACATAAGCATAAACTATACATAATATCCGGCCTTGATATATTTAAATAAAGTAAACAAC